>JBBMKC010237282.1:0-11127 GCA_037834085.1 Bipalium vagum | reverse complement strand
ATTATTATTATTATTATTATTATTATTATTATTATTATTATTATTATTATTATTATTATTATTATTATTATTTTTCCAAGAATTAATATAAGTTTATAATTATTTTAAAATTCTTTCAAAATAATAATAACACTGGTTTTGAATAAAAATTATATTCAAAGAATAAAAATATGTAAATTATATAAACTAAATATTTATTTTATTTATTATTAATATTAATATGTTTATTATCCCACTTAAGTCTGAATTTTACATCTTTAAACTTTTTAAAGGATAATAAGTAAAAACTTTAAAATTTGTTTTTTTTAATATTGAAACAATTTAAGCATGTATATAGAGTAAACTTGTTGCTTATTTATGTTAACCTGGCGACATTAGCCATTACAACCTTCAGCCTTCATTATTTGAAATCCCTGGATTATAAAATGTTCCGTCAATTTTTCTTTGAGTTTGAAAATACTTGTCTGGACAACCAATAGTTCCATTGGGTTTAGTATATATGAGTAAGCTATAACAAATTTAACTCAAAAGCAAATCGCTTCTCTTCTAAATATTTTTCATTGTGCATTCGAACGTTAACCAATATTATGCAGACATTGTGTACTTATTTAACATGGCGCAGATATTATTATATACGTATTATTATTATAATATTATTATTTATAATTCTCTTATATAACCGGAAAAATCTCAACGGTAACTGTACTATCACTAATAACCTTTGAATAGCAAATATAGTTTATTGAATCCCTGGATATTAAATGTATACTTCTAATTCCTCTAATAGTTGGAATTCGGTTATTACCTTTGGTTTCACAATTAGAGTGATCTTATGATCTTTTTAAATACAATTTGAATCCAGATTCATCAACAAAAACCTGGATTGAATAATTACCTTCAAACTTATTAATAAGCCATATATTAATATATGATAGCATATAATTTACACATTTCAATATATATAGCTTTGTTTACACGATGTAATTGCTTATGAGGTTTTTTTAAAAGCTTTTCATTTTTGTCTTCAGAGCTAATTTTTTGAAATCATGAGGAATACGGTGAATTCTTTCTACGCTCTCCTTCATTTTAAAAGCTAGGCTTTCAGATACTTTTAACTTTTATTAAAAGTTTTGATATCTCTTTGTTCTTGATCTTCATTTGGCAACACATTTGTCTTTTAGGACTTCTTAATTATTTTCTAGGCTGTCGAATATTTTATATCTACTCCTCTTGCAACATCTTTAAGATAGTTTGATTGACGTAAATACATGTTGATTAAGATATGCCGCTTCTCATTCGTCATTCTAACGGTTTTTCGTCTGATATTTTTACTTCATTATCATTCATGATTTCAATATTTATATTCGTAGGGTTAAACTAATGTTATTTAAACAAGTGAATTAATTAACTGTAAACAAGCTAATGTGTAAATATCTTTTAAAGTTTTCACTTAATTTTTTTAAGCTTAAAAATATAAAATTGAGCTTTAAATTATATTTAAAACAATGTTCGTCATAACATGCTATTCAAATACAACGAACGAGACCAAGAATATCAATGATTGTGATGATGTTCTTAATTTCCTCAATAGCCAAAAACAGTTTGACCGATTTTCTAAAAATCCTAGTTTGTTTAACAAACCTGGAGGATTTAGAGAGTTCTGATGAATAATTATGTATATGAACTTCATTATTAAAAATAAGGTAACATTTATTTTGAATTAGATGTTTTGGTACAGTGTTACAGAGTACTGAACTCGTGAAACAGATCTTCAGAATAAGAATTCAATTCAATCGGAATCCAGATATGTTAATCATTAGTAGGCCAGTTAAAAGTCAATAAGCTCGAAATGAGTAAGTAAGGACATTTTATAGAGATATTTCGAAAAATGATAACGGAATTCTTATATCGAACCCCTAAGGAAGTTATGAAGTCAAAATTCAATTTTAAGCTATAACATTTCATGTAAAGCTTTAAATGAATCATTTTACAAGATGTGTTTTAAATTTCTTAATTAAGTAATAATATCACGATAAGTCTTACAATAGTAATTAAGAAATTATTCCCTTTCACATATTATCTAACATAACATTTAGCATTTTCCGTACGGTTTATTGAATTAAAAATTCCAGAAATTGCGAAGACAAATGCCTGTGTTAGTTGAAAATTAATCGGAGATACCGGAATACGAACTATCTATATATATATTTCATATACACATTGACTGCTCTGACCGCTGAGCTACATCCCCGACTAATTTTCAATTTATCTCACAGCCTATAAATTGAGAAGCATTTTATAAAAATTTAAGAATGACAATGTTTTCTGTTGTACTTATTAATAAATATTATGTTACCTTGTTAATTGTTATTTTTTTACGACTTGTTAAAAGATTTAACTTTGTTTAAATTTAAAGTCAAAATTTTGAGTTTTTAGGAAAAAATCGCCATAACCTTTAGTTATTTGATATCTATAGGAATCACTCATATAATCAATATGACTGGAATTGAAAAGTGGATAATAATTATAAATCGATATAATAATGTGATAATTTTCAGCCCAAATTCTTGTGCATATTGGAATTGTATTGAATGTCTTCTGTGATTATCAATACGTTAGACTGAAAAGGCTTCTAGAATTGTTTAAATATACAATTTAACCAGATATTATTTTTAATTGATTTATTTATCAAGAGGAATTTGAAATACTTAAATATGTGCCTAATCAATGGCAACATCTCGATCTAGTACAACTAAAAGCTTGTAAAAATATCTATTATTAAATGATAAATTCCATATATTTATTAAAACTAAAATTAGGTATGATAAAAATTTAACTTTCAGGATTTGGTTTCGGAGTCATGGTTCATGACGGTTTTAAGATAGCTGATCAAGTTCGATTTCGAAATCGTTTCTGTCATAATAATTTGTGGACCCCAAAGCAATCCTTACATCTGGCATACATTTTCATTCAAACATTTTTTGTTTTTAAATATCACAGGGTAAGTAAAAAATGCAACTTCTCATGAATATTTTAAAAAGAATTAAAAATAATCATTAAAATTAAAAACATGATATTCCTTACATTTCTTAGGCTTTATAAATTTACAATTAGTAATATACTTTGACTATCATTTATCAAATAATAATGTACACTAGCTGATGTACATCACCATGTTTCCGGAATATTTTAACCACAAAAAGAAGACTTCCACATGTATTGTGATCAACCCATTGTATACATCATATTCTGGTTTCATACATAATCTATTTTCTTTCACATGCACAATACTTCACAGAAATGCTTTCTTGGTATTTCAAAACTGCACTAACTACAAGTCTCAATTCTTTTGTATTCATTTAGTACTCCTTTCTTTTGATCTTCATGTGAGTTTCAAAAGCACTGTCACAACAGTTGACATGGCCAACTACAACCATAAGAAATAATACATTAATATCTTCTCAATTATTATAGTATAAAAACTTATTATAACAATCATAAGTGCATAAAGAATAAAAAAAATAACACTCAAATTACTCAGAGCTCCGTATTTCAAATCAACACTATATAATTAAATTATTTAAACAAATTGATTTATTTCAAGCAGTCATTATAAAAAAAGTTTTCATATTACATGATGTAAGTAATAAAGAATTAATACACTTTTCCAAATGTTTTGAAGAATTCTCTGAACCTTTTATCGACTGATAAAAGTTTAACTACCATAATTACTGTCGATATTTTCCTCAGTCTTCATCAATAATAAATATGTGATAATAGATTTCATGCATTTCACGTCAATCCACGACAATCAACATCAATCAAACGTCACAACTTCCATCCTACAGGACATAGCTAAAAATTTCAAAATAAATCACTCTATAAACATATTTCACTCTTGAATGATTTCTCATCAATATCTGGAGGCATATTTCACATTCAAAAATTTAAGAATAAAATAGTAAAAAACAGAAATTCATAAATTTCAAATGTCAATCAAAAAACTCGTAATAAATTTTGATCCGAAAACTATTTTAAAGTCTTCAATTGAATGTTTGAAAATAAATGAGTACCTACGACCAACACCTAAGAGGCCTATATATCTTATGAAATTGGATCATAGATTCTAATGACACTGAACAATTTTACTTATAATTTATTCAGTGCTTGTCAACTTTGTCCATTTGGAAAGAGAATATATATAAAATTAAATTTGGCTTTCCGAATGAGAAAGAAACTCTAAATGAAAAAGTTTTACTGTAACCGGACAATATTCTTCTATTATTCAAAGATCAATGAAGAACTTTCGAAAATTTGAAGGTATCATTCCTAGATGTCCACATTAACTTATGTTTGTGAATATCTAATAATTAAATATTTGAAAATATCGCAACCTCATTATAAACCAAAAAGATTCTCTAGTGTTCAAAAAACATACCAACTGTCTGTATCTTCAAAGTTGTGGTTAACGTTCATAAGTTTTGACAAACTCCTTTATGCTGATCAGTGATTTTTTTAAAAAAGTTTAATATTTCATTTCACCTTTGGTAACTTTCCAATTCGTTGAATTATGGATATTTGTCCATTTCTGTAAAACTTGACAAAATTGAAAATACATTTGCCACTAACACATCATATGTGCTCTGAACAATATGAACCTATTTTGTGAAAATTGATGGCTATGAACCTAGAATTTGAAATTTTTTTTTCTTCTATCAATACCCAATTAATTACTGAGCCATTTCTAATGATTCGGGTCTCATATTCTTTTCTCAGAACTAACTTACGTATTTCTTAGGTAGACCTTTAAGTCTTGGTATTGTCGCCAATTATACTCACAAAATAACAAAGTCCCAATAATTAGTTTATCATACCACAAGATTTTCAGCTCTTTTTAATTTTATTTAATCATTACATATTAGTTTTTTAGTGATTTTATTAAAATTTTATGTTATTTTTCTTAAGATGTTAAAATACTTATAAAATTTTTAGCCTATCCTTAGTTCATATCCAAAATAGTTTTTACTAGTCTTAATAGATGATATGCTGACTCTTGTAATTTTTATCAAATGATTAATACCAAAGAAATTTTTAAAAATCTGTATTTCTATCACAACTCAATAATTAAAACAAATACTGTCAATTATTTTCTATTCATAGCTTAACTAACATTAGAATTTCAGCAGTGAGATCAATTCTTTTCTTGATACTTTTTTATTTCAGACAATATTTTTGAAACAGAAAAGAGTTATTCGTTTCATTTTGTACCATCTAACAATTTCCAATATCTGTCAGTGGTTCAAAACAGTGGTTTATGAAATTACATTTGAGCTCATAGAAAGCAGAAAAATCAATAGTTCAGTAGGTGAGCTTTATCTTATATTGAATTATATATTTATATGAAAATTTTTTTCATCAAACTGATGCAGAAGGACAATCAGAAACTGAGATATTCACAAAAATTAAATCTTAAGGGAAAAATGTTATATATAAATAAAATGATGCTCATGATATACCACAAAGTACATAAAATAACTTTTTCAAGATTTCCTCTAACCTTTGTAAATAATTTCAATGATGAAAGTCAGGGCCCTTTTCTTACATTAATTTATGAATTCGTGAGATGAAATAACATCTTAATTAGCAAAAATGATAGATATCTTTAGGTCCTTTTGAGTTTATTACATTTCCATATTATACTATTCTTAATTTTAAAAACACTTTAAAAGGTTTGAGATTTTCCCTTAAAGTTCAATTTGGTTAGCGCAGCAGTACTTCTTTTTTGAAAATTTTACCCAGTAAAATGAGTAAAGCATCTTTGTCCCTTCTTCATATTCAGAATATTTCTCCAACTTTTCTTAGGAATTAATGATATTTTGATACTTTTTCCATAACCAATTATTACAACTTACTTTTATTTTAACTTAAATAAACGTGCTTATCTCCAGGAAATTTTGCTTTTTATCTTTGAAAAATTATCTTTATTTTTATTGTACTTTATGAAAATATACTAAACACAATTGACACTGATAAAATCTTTTTTATATATTTTATTGGATTCTTATCAGAGATTTAGAAATGAAAGTTAAACTCAATATATACTTTAATTTACATAAAGATTTTGTTTTATCTTTTTATTTTTTTGTATATGTCATTGAGTATTTTTCAAAAAAATTCAGCAAAATAATTTCTGGTATGTTTGGCAATGTTTTTTTCATTGTTTTAGTTCAATGACATATAACCAATAAAATTAATTTGAACGAGATGATCTGTTCCACTTTAACAGTAAAAATCTACTACAGAAACTCGAAAGATTTACAGATGATTTGTGCGCTTGGGAAACATTTTCAAGATCAAAGCTGAAAGCACGATAGAATTTAAAAACTCAAAATGATTTCACTAAATTTTTTAATGTTTTTTTGGTTATAGATAAGTGAATGTTTAGAACTTATGGGAAATGCATTCAAAAAATGTAAGTTGTTGACTGTTCGACCAGAATTTTGAAAATTTTTGTATCAACAAATAACATGACAAAAATTGATTGGTGGAAATTAATCTGTAACATCTAGTAATCCTCCTCAGCAAAACCAAACAGGAACACCAAAGATTTTCTTATGCATCTGGTAAAAAGTACTACTTCAATGTTTTCTATTCATCAGACTGTGGTACTCATCGAGCACTACTTCAAATCCTTTGAGATAGAAAACGGGGTTATAGGCTGGACATCTACCACAGACGCAGATTGTTTTGTTAATGAATTTATCTGCTACCAGAAAGATAAAAGAGGATTATTGTGAAAGATAAATAAAGTATCTTTTAACGATTTATATTTAAGTAAACAAAATGTTAATAAAGGACTCCCTTTCAACCAAACATATAGCAGTCAATTTTAAAAACTTAACCAAACTAAATTTTAATTTTGAGAATTAATGTCGAAAATATGTTAAGATTGGACAGTTAAATTAAAACTAATTATAAAAATTGAATAATTTCTTTTATCAATTATCAGATACCAGTGGAAGCGTCAATGTATCTCAGACCAATCATACATGTTACGAACCATTGTCCTATACCGTTTCACCATATTTATTTCCATGTGCTATTGAGTACAGCCTAATTTGTGCAGCCATTTTCTACAAAATGCTTCAAAAAGTCGATGGAGATTTCAATAGTAAAGTATCCGCAGAAGACGTGTGCAGTCGAATAATTGTTAAAAACGTAAAATATTCCGAATGTCATCGATCACATAAAGGTTTATTTGTTGGACTTTTATTCTTTATGGTCACACTTGTTGGATTGGCTATATTTTTGTTATTTAAGAAAAATCACAGAACCCAAAGTTTGGCCGTGATGGTTTATCAAGTTTCCGAAATAATTCTTTTAGTTTCTGGTTTAATTGCTTTAATCTTTGCTTTTATAAAAATGAGAGCTCTTCGATTTTGCCAATTAAATGAAAAGGAAGCGTTGGATGATAATCTTTTACTGGTTGGACTGTCGGGAGTGTTTGCATACAATTTGTTTCTACTCATTTCAACACTGGAATCATCGAAAAGAATGGATAAAAACAAATATTTCCTAACCACGACTCTGTTTCTTTTAAAATCACTGACAGAAATCTTTCAATCCCTTGTACAGGTTCTTTTCGTTTTGGAAAGTTCGAGAAAATGTGCCCAGACATTTCATGACGTTAAAACCAAGCCGGGAAGATCATTAGTAACTTTTCTTATTGTCACTAATTTAGCGTTATGGATTATCAGCATCTTTGAAGCCAAACGAGCCGATGAGCATTTGATTTTTACTCAATATTATCAGAAAACTCCATGGAGTATCATCACCCACACCCTTTTACCATTGATCATATTTTTCAGATTTCACTCTTCCATCTGTTTGACAGATATTTGGACCAAAGCTTACAAAATGAATGTTGATAGATAAATGAAATATTAAACTTAGAATTAACATTTTAATTAGTGTAATAATTTCTATTTTTATTGAAATATAAGACTTTCGAATTAATTATTAATTAAAATTTCTAATTAATTTGTTTAACATTGACATAAATTTCATTATTTATTATTATCATTATAATATAATATAATGTAATTTCATTATTATTAAAGAATCAATACTTGTTAAAATGTAAATAATAACATTTTAAATAATCAGTTTGTAAGAGTTATTAATTATTAGTATAAGCATTTTTTCCATTTACTAAACAATAACAAAAAATCCTAGTGTCAAAGATAAATTAATGCTAATTATAAAATATTTTAGCATTTGAAGGTTTCATATCACGCGCCTCTAAATACTATTAACTGCTCAATAAATGATTTAGTTAAACAATCATATTTAAATTACCTTGAAAATGCTAAAATAATTTTTAGAATGAAAACTTATAAATATTAAAAATAAATATAAGAATAATAGAAGTTAAAAAATTGCCTTTATCTTAATGATTAGGTTATTATAAATTAATTAGTAAATTCATGAATAAAATACAATTCAAAAATTGAAATTTTAAAGTTTAAAACTTATAAACATGTTGCATGATATTTACAAATTTAATAATATTAATGATATTTTGAAATGAAAAAACTTTTATTTATTTAATATTCTGCACTTCTCAAGAAAATTTAAAAATTCCAGCTATAATAATATTTAAAATAATATTAAATTACTAACAATAATTATAAAGGAATAATAATTATTATAACGAAATACTACTATAAAAAATTAATTTTCTTATTGACCAGATGAATTTCTTGAATGATGACTATATTAAGTAATGTACTGCCACTCCAGGAAGTTCAAGTTTATTTTTGGGAAAGTTTATCATTGGAAAAGCTATTGGTCAGATAATTGACAATAAGTGAATTAGTATAAAAAGAAATTTTAAAAATTGTGAGACTTTGCTGAGAAAATTTTTTGAGTTGTGATTTAAGAAGATTATTAGAAGACGAAAAGAAGACTCCAAGAAGATTATTGTTGTAAAAAAGTATGTTCAATTTGTTTATTATGCAGGAACATTAACAGATCCTGTGGAATTCAATATCTCTAATCGATTCTAACTGACAATGGTTGGTTGGATCTCACTGATTAGGAAGATTTCATTTTTTTTATTATTATTGTTATACTATTATTTTACTATGAACGCTGTCGTAACCCTTAACTCGTAAATTTTATTGATCCCTTCACTTTTGTCAAAACTTATACGCAAATGAATGAATCAAAACAACTGCGAACAACACCATATTAACAAACTAGCAAGCAAAATGTCTCCAATGATAAAATTGAATTGTCAATAAAAATGAATTAAATCATATATTTCAACAATCGATCACACTAAAAGTCAAATGTCTTGCTAAATAATAATCAATTAAATTATAAAAAACAAAGAAAAAGAAAATAATGATAGCCTCACCAATTGTGTCGACGACAGGTCCAAAGAGTGGTTTGTTGAGCCAAATCCGGTTCGCTCAGAAACCCCCTAAAACCGTAGGACCCGTCGTAAGCTCTTGTTGCTGAAATAGCATAAAGAATTATTTACTAGATTCAATATTTCGTAGTCTTCTGAAGCAATTTCGTATAATTTTTTACTCAATTTCTGCAAAGAATTTGTGCCAATCCACAACGGATTTCTACTCTTTAAATACTATTCTGGTCAGACGACTAATTAGTCGTAGACCAACTTGATTAATGGAGAATTTCAATTCCCTTTTTAGATAATAAATTACTAAATCGGTCCCACTTTTGCGGACACTGATCTAGTCTTGGCAATTTAGCTTCACCATTGTCAAGATTAGATCCTTTTGAGAAAAATAATAAATTGCCTTTTTTCTTTTTAATTAACTTTTGTAGATTTTAATTAAATTTTCATAATTTTATTATTATTATTATTATTATTATTATTATTATTATTAAACATTATTACCCATATTACTAAACATTATTATTGTTATTATTATTGTTATTGTTATTATTGTTAATTATTATTATTACATTTCTGACCCTTTTGTGGTCTTGATAATTAATTTATTATAATTATAAATAATCCAGGCTCTTTTGCAGTCTTTCTCATTTAATTTTTATCAGGGTTCACAGGGATGTGTCCATGGCTAACTCAAAATTATAATTACTTGGTAATCTGATATTAACATTTTGACTTATTGATTCATTTTTATCATTATTTTTAATAATCATAATTGTTTGGTGATCTGATCGATTGGTGTTCTTACTTTTGAATTATTGTTTGACGATTCTAGTATTAGTTGGGTCATTGATTTAGTCAGACTAAATTGAGTGTGAGTGAGTTCAGGATAACGGTGATCGGGATTTTTTTAGATTTCGTTGACACATTCAACATTATGTGATTCATTGTTTTATTATTAATAAAATTTTCTTGTCGAACTGATAGAAACAATTTTAATCATTTATCTAATGCCAATTTTGCTTAACAACCTTTTTCTATTTTTCTACAAATTTCATTTTTTGTTTTCATAGAGAAACTGCAGAAGAGTTAAGATAAGCATAGAAACTGTTTCACCTAAGCTGAAAGAAATTGAAACAGTAAAAAATTTGATAATTAAGTTTTTCACGAACTTAATAAAATTCAAAAAATTCACTGTCATCAAATGAAACTTTAATTGATTTAAAAAATAATATTTGAACCATTTTTATCACAAATCATTTCATGCAATTAAAAATTTGTGTTATATGTATATTATACTATATTATCGTAAAAGATCTGTCCAATATATATAAACAAAAATTAATCACCAAGAAAAACGCAAACCTAAATTTTTATCTAAAATAGATAATAATTACAATCTGTTTTTATAGCACAGGTGTATTCCAATAAAACTTCTATAAAAGTTTTGAAGCAATTACATTTAATAATTACTGTTATGAAAAAGATAAAATTCATTTAAAAACTTTGTCAAAAGACGCTTGTGAACATAGAAGGTCCAATTTTATTGCATGACAAAATTAGACCACATGTTAAGATCCTAAGTTGAGGTATAACAAGGATATCAAAGGTTGGAGCGTGAAAGTGACTTAGGTCTCAACGGTTGAAGGTTGCTTGAGGTTGTGTTCGATTTAATTAAACAAATTAAGAAAACGACTTTT
>JBBMKC010237271.1:0-11128 GCA_037834085.1 Bipalium vagum | reverse complement strand
TAATAATAATAATAATAATAATAATAATAATAATAATAATAATAATAATAATAATAATAATAATAATAAATAATATTAATATTAATATTAATAAAGTAAAAAATAAGTAAATATAATAATATTTTTATTATTATTACATTTTTATTATATTCTTTTTTCATTTTAACTATCAAATACTCAAATTGTAGTCAGTTTAAACTTTCAATTGTTGATAATCAGACTGCTCTAGCTCATCTACTATTTATCCTTTGTATTAGATAAAGCATAATGTACATAATTTTGCCAAAAAAGTGATAATTTTCCTTTATTTCTTTACTATTTTAGAAAATATAATCAGGCCATAAAAATTTAAATAATTAATATATGTAGAATTAATAATAACCCAAAAAATAAAAAAATAATTACTTCATTCATTTTATATTTGTATATATTAATAGAAAGTATAATAATATAAAAATAATAAATATACTTATCTATTAATAATTAAGAATTTCGATTGAATAATTACATTTAATCATTAGATTAAATCAATATAAATTTAATATAAATAATTAATTAAAAATCAAATTGTTTAATAATTAATTACTTATAAGTTTCAGTTTTGTGAAATCTGAAAAAGATTGATCCAAATTATAAAATGAAACAAAGAAAATAATACAGCTCAAAATAGATTTAAATGACTTCGGTGTTTGGTTTGTTTTAATATATTTAATTTTCAAATAAGTGAATGTTATACGGTTCTCTTTAGAGCCATACCTTTTGATTGTTACATTAATGTTGATTTTTAATATTAATAATGATTTTAGTTTAAGTAATAGAAATAATTTACTTTTGAATACTTCAAAGCCTGTTGAAAGAAAGGCTTCCCAGTTGTGGTTTCGGTTTATTATTCACCAGATGAATTCCCATAAATAGACCTTAATATTGGTCTTTTTTCAGTTTCATTTTTAATTTTACTCCTCGTGTGTCTTTAATAGAATTTTTATGGAGATTATTTAATGAGTGCCCCAAAAAAGGCTGACCATTTTATGCTTAAATCCTTTACCAATTAAATGACTATATCCTTATGTACTGTGTTTGTCGAACTATCGGCTGGCGACCGTTTTTTGCAAAAAAGAAAATGTGATGTCATTCAAAGAATCCACAAGTATTATTAATATTTACAAGATTGGTTTCTTGTGTTATTTTAACAAATATTAAATCAGTAATGTGTTCTATTATTTATTATATTATCGTATAATTTTAATTCTATTTATAAATGTAATAAGATCGTTTTAGCGTTATTTATTTCCAAATATGATTACATTTCACAAAATCATCTTACATTTTGATATTGAAAATGTATCCGGTTTTTGGTTTCCTTCACTGTATTATATGTTAATATATATGATTAAATCATACTTTTGTGTCATGAATTATAACTTTTATCATTTATCAGTTAAATTTATTTTTTATTATGGTTTTTTGTTGATTTAAACAAATAAAATTTTACGGTACTTTAATAAAAAAACAATTCTGTAATTAAATTAGCAAAAGTGATAATAAATAATATGGGAACAGAAACGATTTATTTGTAAACTCATTGACTTATAATAAAGAAAAAAGTTGACAAATTTTACAACTTGGCACTTTGCAACTCCGTTTTGATTATGTTCATAGAAAAAACATCTTTGTCGATTAGATATAGTCACAATTTGCGGATGACTGGATGGTCAACAAGACAACCCCATTTCCAAAAGAACTTTCTATTGTCGTCTAATAGCCGCCTTTGTTTACTGTTCGTTCAAAAGAACATCGATTTTAACCTTCTGTGAAACAAAATTTCATAAAAATGGAAGGGGAAAGAATAGTTAGCTCTGTGAGCGGTTTGTTGAAGCACCCTGAAAATGATAAAAGTGGATTCACTAATTGAAAAGTGATCTTTGTCTTTTTTAATCATTCAGAAATGAGTGTTTGTTGACTTGGTCTTGAGAAAAGAACGGTTTTGTGATTAAGTTATAAATTGACGTCATTCTGTAAATTATTTTAATCAAAAGATTCTCACGGGGTTACGCAAGACTGCAGTGAAACAATATTACATCCACTCTTTCCATTTCTTTTTTTCTTTCTTCTTATGACATTCTTAACGTCTCTGACAATTTTGGTACTTTCCCAAAATTGAAGATAAAATCCGACTTTTTTGTTTGCTTAAAAAATTATTTCTTTTTCATTTGGAAATCGTTCCATTCTCGTTCAATATTTCAGACATCAATTGTTTCATTTGTCTGTAATGTTCATTACTTTTTGGAAGTTTTCAAAAGCGCTCAATTCTTCACTCAACGTCTCTTATTTTTATCCCTTATCCAGGTGTCACAGTTTAAAAATAAACACTTAATTTAACTTAAACAAGACCGGTTTTCTTCAGGTCACATTTTTAAAGCCACAGTTTATATCTTGCAGAACTTGTAGAATTAAATTTACATGAAAATGATATTTATTTCAACTTCGGTTTCGGTTTCTGTGGAATTATTGATTTCGTTTACCATTTATTTCCTATCTGGTCCTGCTGATCTTAGAGCCAGTACAATCTTCAGTCTCCCGACAGATAAAATTGAACTGTGATTGATTACACTGGTCAACGATGATTTTGATGCGGAGATGAGAACAGTTGGATTTTTCTTAGTTTGATACTGGGATGCTTAATCTTTTCAATTTTCGTTTTAAGGTGCTAAACCATATAAAATCACGTTCTATTCGAAATTGTGGTCATAATTATTTTTCTCTTATTTTTATTCATGAAGTCGAAAAGTTATTGGCAATTATTAATTTCCAAATATCAAACAGATTTGAAGGCTCAATGGAAAATAATGATTTTTGATCATGAAGTCGATTTACTTCTCCTTTTTTGCTACCTTTGATTGTTTTTCTCTTACTTGCTATATCAAAGATCGATAATGATCTTTGATGATGTATATACATTGTTTTTTATTGAATTTTTCTTTTTTCACAAAGCAATTGAATAATTTGTCGTACAACGAAGACGATAAAATAATTTTGAAAGAAGTTCATTCTTTCCTTCACACTGGCATGAAAAAGTTTAACACAATGCTAGCCGAACTACCGAATCTGGAAACGATCTATGACCGATTGAGCGTGCTGCACTTGAAAGAGTTCCAACCGAGATGTGATGATTTGAAAAGCTTTTTTAAGCACCAGCCCATGAAGTTAGACGCGATCAATTATGTCAGCAGAACTCATTTTCAGGAGGCTTGCAATAACTCAGAATTCATTATGAGTGAGATTTTATAAAAATTATTTTATTGATATATTTATTATTATTGTTGTTATTAATTATTATAAATATTTATTATTATCATCATCATTAATTTTTTATTTTTTTTAATAAATTTAAAACTTCGGTGGTATTAATAAAAATAATATCGGAAAAACAAAATAAAATTATTTTACACTGATAAAAATTAACCGAAAATATTTTTATTTCATTATATTTTTGTAAATGTTTATATGACTCGATTAAATTTAAATCAATTTGTCTTAATTAAGCAGTGATGTCTAAAAATAGATAAATTTGTTTAAATCAGTATAATTTACTGTATTGTTTTCCAAATGTAAATGGAATATTAAAAAGAATACAAAAGTGAGGATAAGATAAGGAATTTTAAAATAATCTGCAAAATGAACAGGCGAACTTTGATTGATAGTTTTGGTTGAATGTATCGGAATCTTCATATTGTCAATTGGTGACGATAATATTAAATTTTGTGCTGAAAAGAAAGAATTATGGGAAGAGCCTGTAAAAGCACAAGTCTTAGTTTTTTGTTCACCAAAAGTCAATCCAGGAAGTGCCATTGTTATAATAAAAGAATAAATTGTCCAAATATTTTTTCAATTTAGTACACTCAATGGGCTTTAATGATGGCTTTTTCTCTTAAAAATTTTAGCAATCTTAATTTATAATTAAATTAAAATATTATCGATTTTAAATTTTGTTGATTACTTTTTCTATTGGCAGAAAATTTTTATCCTAAAATGAATCTTTTTACATTTTTCTTTCACAAGACACGGTTGAAAGAATTGAAACTGTGGATCATTAGTGACACCAGTCTTTTGGAACATTGTTCTTAGATAATATTGGATATCACATTATCTTTATTTAATAATAATGAAAATTGTATTGGAAATATATTAAACTTCTAAATAAACCACGCTGTTAACATCAATAGGATGCAATTCACAATGTTATTTATTACTGAAGAAATGTGATCTTTTAGAAAAAAATATTTTTATTAAAAATTAATTTAAAAATTATTAATTATAAAAATAATTAAAATGTTCAATTCTTTTTAAAATTTATCATTTAATTTAATTAATACTTAAAATTATTTAACTTTTAAAAATAACTTTGTCAAACTTTTTAAGTTGAAAATTTATTCTTTTATATGATATACAGTAGAAACCGGATGTTTTCCCGTACATCTACTTTACTAATGAAAGACTCGGATATAAGAGACCCGGATGTAATGAATAACCTTGTGTAATAGACAATCAAAAATTACAAATAAACCCATGATGTGTAAGAGATTACTATTATATAACGATACTCCTTGAGTGAGTATAAGAAAGGACGTATAGTATAGATTTCTGTATTGACTAGATGTCTTCAAACAAGACAAGAAAGTGTTATGAACTGCAGAGAAAATCAAGATGTTGGAAGTGGCGAAGGACAAAGCCAAGAAAAAACTGATATTTTAATTCATTTTTCAATTGGCATTTACTGGCCTGCAATTTCTTCTTCTTCAACCGTTGACAGATATTTTCTTAAATATAATAATAAAAATTTAGGAAAACAATTTTCTATAATTATATTTGTAAAATTTTCCGTACAACTGTATTACGTACTCATATCTCGTGTCATTTAGAACTTAATTATTAAATTACCAACGAAAATCATCAATAATCAGTGTTAATTTTTATAAAATCTATTAATAATAAAATGAGCTGAACATGTTTAGTCAACGATATATGCTTAGGTTGATGGCCTTTTAATCATCAATTGTGATGAGAAAGTAAATAAAATGCTACAGAATAATGTCAGTATCGGAGTTGATCTTTTCTGTTTGTCTTATTAAAAAAATAACATCAATTTGTATAAGAAAATCATTATTTATTTTGGCGACAAGCAAAAAATCTTCACTCTTTTGTCACGGGTTAAAATATTTTATTGAAAATCAATAATTTGTCAAAGGTTGGCAGAACTAAATTTTAAGTATTATTTTCTTAGACTTTCAATGATGATAATTTATAATTTTTGAATATTTTTTTCATTAAAGATCGTTAATATTAGCACAATGGTAATGATTTCTAATTATTTTTTTCTTCGATAATTTTTTAATTTAGTTTAAATTATTAGAACTGTTTTAGAATTGTTTTTTTACATTTTATTTATGAAATCTGTTATCATTTTTAATTATTTATTATTCCTTCTCACAGTATATTTATTATTTTTATTTTTATTTTGACAAGATTAATTAATTAATTAATTATTATTCATTATTATTATCAGTAGTAGTAAGTATTTATTAATCATTATACTTTTAGTGAAATGAAGACTGAGATATAAATAGATATTTCATTATTTGATTATCAATCAATTATGAAAATATGATGGCTCATTGCTATGGAAATGAGTTGAGAAAGTATTTATTGCTCCATGTTCCACAAATAGACTCCGCTGCTCTTATCTCCTCACAGTTTGGATATTGCAGACATTTCAGTATTGGCTCAAAAATAGAAATTTTTCTGTGCATCACTGAAAACAAATAAATAATTTTAATCCTGCTTTAAGAAGTGGAATAATAAATAATTAGCCATTTTTGCTACCAAGTCTGTCTCATGTTTGATCAATTGAGACTTTCCTCGGTCGATTATTTTATTTCCGTCATGGTATTTTTTCTGGACATCCTTCATCAGTGATATTTTCATTTTTCGAGTTTCAATTCGTAGTAAAACTGATATAATAATAATAATAATGATAATAATAAAAAATAATAAAATCAACTTGTTATAAAAAGGACGTCTATTTTTTAAGTTTGTCTCCAAAATTCCAATCTCAGGTTTTTTGCTTATCTTATCCTTGGCCAAAAAATCAAGTAATCAATCAAAGATTTTTGTTATCAATGAACTGTTCGGCTTAACAATTTTAATTTTAAAAATAACGTTGAATATTATTTTTCATTAATAATTCAAAAAATGATTAAACTTCATCTAGATCCGTGGTAATGTTCTTTTTGGAAAGGATGAAATCTGGAAATATTATTAAAAAGCCTTAGGAAAATAATAAATAAAAAGAGAGTAATTAAAAGTGATTGTTTCTTGTTAAAGTAAAAATGCAATGAAATGTGTTATTTGATTAATTGATTTTGTAAGAAATGAAAGATCGTCCAAGTCATTATTCTATAAACAAAAGTTCCAATGAAGATGATGTGGACATATAACGTAGTCTCCAAATTCGCTGAAACCTCTCGGAACGAAGTTATTAAATCGAAAATCAATGTGAACCGATTTCGCCAAGTCGGTTGTTTAGAGACTTTTAGATATTTCCGTTGCCCTCCTCGTACTAATATATATCAATAATTTATTTTTAATTTGTGTCTCAATTTTTTTGAAACTTGTTTTTTTTATTTAAAATTTTCAAATGTCAATGTAATCAAGTTATGTCAATTTTTGTTAAATCAAGGTGAATATTGATTTTATTATTATGATTTAATGGTCTGATAGGGAATGGAACGTTATGGAAGTGTGGTTTTTAACATATTTCTCTATTGTGTGGAGGCAGTTGGGCAAACGATTGCTTTAGTTGAATTGTTTCCAATGAAAAATCAATAATTGAACATTTTCGAAAAACAAATTTCAATCAAGTCAATTTATTAGCTGACATTACCATTTGGAAAACAACTATAACAATAGAATTATTAAAAATATAATATTTAAAATATTAAAAATATTTTTCATTTTTAAATTAACAAATAACAAACCTTTTGTCCGTTCAATATTTTAATAAAATATTTTATCCCGATCTGAAACAAGCAAGTGAATATTTGTTTTATTTAGTAAGAAATTTAATGGTGTTAAATGACAATAAAAGATTCGTGTATCGCACAGCATGGCTTTTCAATAATGTATTGCTAATTTACAAGTTCCAAGAGCCTGGTTGGAAGCCCCCTTTGACACAGCAAAATTCTACATTTAAATTAAAAAAGACCATCCCTTTGGACTGTATTCATATCATTGATGGAGATAATTTGAGCTGTTCCAACGTTGGACAGACTTTCGAAAATCACGCCGACAACTGTTCTTCCTATGGTGATGATATGTCTCTTTACAGTACGGATTCGAAATTGAAATCAAGTGAGTCTTTTGGTCAATTTTATTGATATTATAATAATAATATTGGTAATATAATAATTATAATAATAATAAATGTTATTTCTATTTGATAAACAGTAGTAATTATTAAAAATGATAACATTTTTATTATTTTTTAATCAGTAATTTCTTAGAATTTTTAAACCTTATTTCAAAAATCAATAAAATATCAAAATATTATTTAACCAGTAATATTAAGCAAATTTATAAATGGAAATCATCACAGATTTTAAAAATGAGATTTTATTCATATATTTCAATTTTGGAAGCTCCAATTACTTTCAACAAAATTGAAGATCATTAACCATTCCAACAAATCCATAAATATCAATGAAACATATATATATAAACTATTCTTCAATTGATTTTATAATTTGAAAATATCGATTTTCATTGTAATTTTCAGACATGCTCTTTGGATTTCGTCTTCAGTTTCAAGATCAAAAGGCCTCAAATGGATCAATGACTATTCAAACAATGCAGTTTGGCTGTGCTTCGTTGGAGGAAAAATGTGACTGGATGGCTTGCTTGTTACAAATTCAAACGAACAAGTATTTACTTTTTCATTGATTTTCGGATTTTGTGAATTTGATCAGAAATCACTAAACAAATTCTTTACTTTTTCATCTCTAAAACGTTACCACGATGATTGAACCATGAAGTATTTTTTTATAGGGAAGAAATGAAAATTGCGTTTCAAACTTATTGACCCTCATTTTTATGTCTTGTTCTTCAGGAATAATTTAAATTTAAAAAAAACAAAAATAAGATAATCTTAAATAATTGTCCAATCAAATTTGATTTTATAATTAATTTTTAATTTATTTATATTTCAAGTTAAGGAATGAGTATTCTATATATTTTTAAGTTTATTTAATTAATATACAAGTTATTTAGGATTATTGGAATTTATTTATGAATTTTTAAAGTATTGATCTTTAAATATTTAATACTTTTATTCTAATAACTTTAAAATATCTAGTCTGAAATTATGGGTTTTACAAAGTGCATATTTGGTATTCCATGCTCTTTCAGTATAAGACTGGATTCAACGCTAAAAAGACATTCATTAGGTTTTGGTGTAATGTCCATGGAATCATTCACTTTGAATTGCTAACATAGAGTAAAAGAGTTACAGCAAACTTATATTGCGAACTATTAATCCGACGAAATATGATACCCAGTGTAAACATCCTGCATCGTATACCGCAAACGTGACCCTCCAGAAAATTATGGAATTTAAATGGTATCTTCTCCCTCATTTTCACAGATCTAGCACTTCACTTATTATCACTTATTCATCTCAAACCAATTTCTTTTCCGATAAAAAATTTCAAAATCAAGAAAAAAAAAGAGGTATTGAAAACTTGGTTTCTTGTTGGAAAAGTATCATTGATACGATGATTACATATTTGATAATTCTAAAACTTTATATTATGACTGATTGAATAAAATGGACATTTCTTTTCGGATGACGCAATATATTACAAAATACGAAATTGTTTATTCCTTGACCCAATATTTGAAAAATTACTTTCAAAGACTATTATGAATAATTCTCATGGTTATATACAGTGCGACTTCCATTTTGGAACAATTTCTAAAATGGACCACTTCTATAATCGGACCAAACTCCATATTTTGACCAATAATTTGTACTTATCGTATTTCTTGATATTTTCATATAGAAAAGAAAATTCTTGGTCCAAATATTTCAATAATTTGTTTAAAAAATTAATAATTTGTTTTCATAATATTTTGGTATATAATATTTTCAAAATCAGGAATGAGTAAAAATTATCATTATTTATCGATATTTAATTCAAAAACGTTGAAATATATTATTATTTATTGGACTTATTGTTGTTTTTTTAATTTCTATTATTACATCCATATCAGCTCATATAAAACATATTTTATAGCCTTTTTATGTCTTACCTTCTAATATTGGACGAACTTCTATTTTTGGACCACTTTTGAAATTTTGTGGTCCAAAATAAAAGTTGCACTGTATATTATTTAATATTGAACGTTACTCCTTTTCCAGTAATGATTTATGAAAAATAATTTAGAACTCTAAATTTATTTATTTTTAAATTATACTAAGAATTAGTTAAGCTTTTCTTCCCTTTTATGAGAAATTTATGAAAATTAAGATAAATATGATGTTGGGCACATTTGAACTCAGCGTAGACGCTGTAGAACAGTACCGATACTTAATCGATATCAGTTCAAGTTTGTGTGACTTGATGGTTTCAAATCTAGGTACTAGGTATTTGTGAAACTATGTGAAAATAAGTCCAGTGTTTCGATCTATAGGTAACAAAATGACGCTATGTATCCAACATTAATAATAATTTTCAAAATAAATAATATAATAAAATAATTCTTTTTACTGTCCTAAATGTTGAACGTGTTGTACTTCATAAATGCTGCTCATTTTAGAAACGGTATTGGTTTCAGTATATAATAATAATTAACGTTTTGTCAAGTAACATCAACTTTCCTTTCATTGTTTTTTTCACATTGTGTTGCTTATCATTTTTGTGGTTACGAGAATGAAAAGATCAAGAACATCTTTCAGAAATTGAACGCGATTGTCTGTTCATGCCTGAATGATTTTCAAATGTAAACTGTCTATTTGGATATTATAAAGTATAGATTTAAAGTAAACAACATTTCGAGGTATTATTGAAAATCTATCATCTAATATAATTGTGGTAAGATGGTCGATTAATAATTAATCAATATGACACAGAAAATTGAAGTGAGTGTTGTTTTGACCACAATATTTTAATTGTCTTCAATTTAAGAATTAATTTGACGTTTCACTACACCATATTGAGATAGAGAAGTACGGTGTTAGTCCTGAAGACCCAAGAAATTCAATGTGACCCAGTTTGTTGTCACAATCAAAGGAATAATATAAAAATTGTTATATTACTTCATTTTTAAGAAAATCGGATAAATAGCTTAAGTGATATTAAGGGATTTTCCATCAAAGATGTTTCCTGATTTTTGATTTCAAGTATTTTTATTTATAAATTTGAGTCATTATGATCATTAAATTATACTACTGTGGACTACAACAAAAATTATTTTATTCCTCCAATTTTCTCGTTTCTACGTCAAATTCATATCTCCCACTTGAATACGCTTATTCCAACGTTTTCTGAAGTTTTCTAAACATTTGTAATACTCAATTACTGGTACGGCCTTCAAAGCTATCAGTGAATTCTCTTATATGGCTTCTATTAACACAAAATAATGTCCAGGAAGTGGTCATTTCAACTTTAAGAAACGGAAGACGTCATGCGGAGCATACAATGCTTGTATAACGACATTCACTTGATTTTTGATGAAAAAACTGATGAATAATGTGGTTCATTATCAGGATGCAAAAACCAGTAACTGTTTTGCCGTAATTGTGGTCGTTTTTACGAATTAACTCAAGTAAACAATACAAAAGACCTAAGTAATATTCTCTGTTGACTTTTGACCAGTTGAAAGGAACTATTAGTGAACAACGCCACGGTAGTCGAAGAAAGCAGAAAAAATGAGCTTAATTTTTGACTTGCTTGCATGAATTTTATTTGATTGTTAAGCTATTTTCTTGTCATAAACATAGATCCAAGTCTCAGTGTTGGGTTGGCCAAAGACACGAACTATAGACCTTGAGACCACTAAGGGTTAATAATAATAA
>JBBMKC010237261.1:0-11128 GCA_037834085.1 Bipalium vagum | reverse complement strand
TTGATCATTACTAAAATATATTCGGCTTTTGTTTTACTGATAATTTTCCCGATTTAAGTGGCGCACCCTGTATATATATTATTTTTTTAATCTTTTAAAAACTAATCCACCAAAGACAATCCTACATAAAACTATAAAAGAAAAATTTATCACTTTAAAAATTTTATTATAGATATAACCAAAATCTGTTTTTTAATTACAACAAAAGGATTACAAGATAGATGTTTTTATTAATTTCTTGATTGACTATTATCGATAATTTTGGTGGATTTGGCACTGATGGGAGTCTCCACGTAAATATAATATTTTAAAATTTACATTAGAATCACTACTTATCTGGCTCAGCACGTACTAGTAGTAGTAGTAGTAGAAGAATCAATTCCATCAAAAACTGAATTTCTCTGAAAACTTTAGGTGATGTTATTTACATATTTAAATGTAATTTAATAATAGTCTAATTGCCGACAAAAATTGAATGTACAGTTGATTTACTAATCATCATAAGAAGTACAGAGTCTGATAAATACTCAAGATACTGCTAGGTTTTTCAAAGTTGGGTTAATAATAAGAAAAAATGTAAAATTAGTTTTGGCAACTTTAGAAGGATTTATGTGCTCTATTGTAAGGAGTAATTTTTAAATATAATTTTAATATTTAAATAGTACAATATAAAATTAAATGACCATCACATCGATTATTAAATACAAGTAAGTGTTCACAATAATTAATCATCTAATGATTGTTTTTTAATTTTAAAAGTAAGATATGATAATTGCTCAGAATTTAGATTCAGAAATTAAAGAGATAGTTTGTCCAGTGCAATGAAATTTCTTATCAAGTTCCTGTAGGACTTAGTAATTCTTCTCACAGTTATGTTTTAATCTTTGACTCTGTTTTGGATTTTTAAGCGGAGTATATCTGCTTCCAGCTACTTTTCTTTCAACGTTTTCACTATTTTCACAGTTTACTTACTTTAAAATTTTCTACGTCTAAAACCCAGCGATTCAAAATGGTTGACAATGTCTGCTCTCTTCCAGTCACTATTTCATTCATAAAAGAACAAATCAAATCATTCACTGTTGTCGATTCAATTTCATTAGTTAATTGATTTTAGTTAATCCGATTGAAATCAGTAGTTCAATTTTATCAGCATATCAACTAAAGATAATAACTGTACTAAAAATAATATGTTAATTCCATTCTTTATTCTTATATAATCAACGTTGTACTTTTGAAATGGAAAACAGTGCGACGACTTATATTTTCAATCAAAAAGTACTTCAAAACTTCATATCCTGAATGTTGTCTGACGCTAAATATTTGGATCAGAGACTATCATAATACAATTTTGAATAATAAGTTATTTTAAAAAACATAGATTTATCAAGGTGATTTATATATAATTATCAACAATTTTAAATGACTTAGTGTATACATAAACAAAATCAGAAATTTATGCATATATTTTTTCCTATGAAATATGGAAGATAATACGACGGGAGAAACGTCATTCTAGTTAATGTACAGTATAGAATGTAAAAAATAAAATATAGAGGATCGTACGAAATTATCAAAGTCACCGCAACAAATATAACAGCTGAACAATCTGAGAAAGATGATGATAGAGCTACCACTGTACATGTTAACAGATACAGGATAGCTCAAGAAAATTACGAAAAGATAAGTGATATGTAAATAACAAGATGAAAAAAAAGTTAGGAAGTGAATAATTTTCACTAACACACAGTAAGGTATCAATTTACAATATTGGATGCGTACAAAGTTATATACTAATGCACACTATACCAAAAGGAGTCAAATTTGGATTTTGTGAAAAAATATATGGAGTTGAGATTTCTAACGGAATTAATACTTATTATACATGATGGCTTAAGTACCAAGAGATAAAAATATTTCAGAATTGAATACTTATTTAATATAAGTGTTGAAAATAATCCAGAAGATTATCGAGTTGAAGAATTAGAAGTACGAATACAAGACTACATAGTGGACATAATTCGACGACTAGAGGACATAAATCATACTAGATCTACATTATAAAAATTTTGACTAGAATTACAATCTCTTGAAATCAGAGAATATAAAATGTAATAGCAAAAAAGATTGTAAATAACAGTATATCAAAATCATGCATACAGCAATAATGAAAATATTTCAAGCTCTTTAAGAGTATTGAATGATAAATAACGAAGGAGAAACCAGTTGAATAATAGACAACTACATAGAAAATTTTAGTCTTGAACCAGAAAGAGATCAGAAGCAAATTGTTTTATATAGATCTTATCTAGATGTGCTTTATCATTTTAATGAATAAAATTTTTACGTTATATTTTAAGCTAAATTCCTTATCACAACTTATATCTAAAATCATTATTTGATTTAATTCATAAAATAATTTTATATTAAATATTTCATATATTGAAGACAGAATTGTTTTATTCTAAACAGTCACAGTTCACGGATTCTGAAGGAAGTCCATCAATATACTCAGATGGAATAAACATTCCATGACTAAGTAAATGAATCACCATGTCATTTTGGTTATCAGTTGTCACTGAATACTTACATGTTGGAAAGTAACAATTAACCTGAAACCATAATATATAAAAGTTATAATATAAATTAAAACATTAACTTTTAATTTAAAACCTGAATTATGACAAAAATTAAGATGATTATCTAGAAAATAAGAATTTGGAAAATATAAATTGCAAGTTTCACAAAAATTATTCATAAAATTACATTTTGGACACGTTAAATATTTAAACAAATTTAATCAGTTGTTAAATTAAATAAATCTAAAATTATTTTTTCATTTTAATTTTTTAAATAATGACCTTTTCCCCCAACCTTTTGAAATGACTAAATCTTCTATTTCTATAAAAGTTCAAACTTCTAACAATCTACAGTTATATGTTCTTCATATACCTTTAAGCTTATTAACTATAAATATTAAAAATTCTATAATTTTTTATAAAATATCTTAAGTTAAATTAATTTTAATCATGAAAGTAGGAAATGTAGGTATCAAACTATTGCATCAAGTATATGATATAATATAATATTTCTACTCAAAATACTTAATGACATTTTATTATGTTAAATGGTAAAGATAAAATTTACGGAATATTAATTGAGATATTTTATTTAAAATAATTATGATGACTTATCAATTAATTTAGAAAAAAGGATGTGTAATCAACTATTCTACATCAAAGAATTATTTTTTAAAAAGAAAAGAGTGCGGTTTATAATCCGGTGCGGCTTAATTTAATTTTGGAAAACTAATCAACATTTTATGAGCAGCAGATGAAAAACGTGAAAAGATATGGAAATATAGATATTTTGATTCGAAGAATAAATTTCTTTTATAAAAATAAGATTAAAACTTTTAATGGAATTGTATTACCCTACCATTTCTGAAGCATTACCATGATACAAAAATGTGCATGTAATTATTTTTAAATGAGATGTAATTTATTAATATTTTCAATTAATTTACAAAATAAAATTAATCCATTTGATAGAATTTGATTTTAAAATTTTATAAAATAGGAGAAACTCTTGATACAAAGATTAACATAAAAATATATTACAGAATAAGTATTTCAATATAATGGAAATAATATTATAATAGTATAATATTCGAAAAAATAATTTATATTTAAGGTCCATTAAAAAGCTTCAAGCATTTTTATTTAACTTTATGTCACAAAAAACAAAAATCTTAATTCTTTTTTTATTTAAAATCAGTTTATAAATAACTCAGAATTAAAAATTATAACTTATGTTACATATATAATGCATGAATAAATAAATTAATATTTTTAATGTACACTTTTCTTACATGACAGTTATATTGATTTTCTATTTCCTAAATGAAATGGAAATTTATTTTAATAATCGACTATTTTATATTATTAATGAATATAATAAAAAGATTTTGTTTTCCATTAAATAGTTCAAGCCAAAGATGAAAATTAAAACAGTAACGAAATAATTTGTTTCATTTTCAGTCCAGTTGTCTAATTGAATTTCGTTTGCTAAGAACTATTTTAAATATTTCTTAATTGGTAAATAAATAATTTATTTACTGAATAATTATCAATTTTTTATTTAATATAATTGTTAAAAATGAAATTAAAATACATGCTCTTGAATGTGGTCTAGGTATTGTTCAAACAATCAAAAGTTATACAATCTTGTCCCAATGCTATTTGAAAAACCTGAAAAATCTAAATGTTTTGTGAAACCTTGAAACGTTTTCATTTCTCAAAGTGAATGTTAAAATTGCTTTTAAAACTTCTACTCTATGGATTAGTGATAAAATTTATATTACATTGAAAAATTTTTTTCACCATTAAATGTTTCAAAACCTTTATTAGCT
Organism: Bipalium vagum; assembly: GCA_037834085.1. Lineage (NCBI taxonomy): Eukaryota > Metazoa > Platyhelminthes > Tricladida > Geoplanidae > Bipalium > Bipalium vagum. Next base: position 6,720 of record JBBMKC010237261.1, on the reverse strand, counting down.
ATCTTTTGTTATTTATCTTTATTCTAATTCCGTTTTTATTTATCTAAAGACATAAAAGGTATGTAATTTATTTTCTGTAAAACTACATAATTAAAATAAATGAATAAAGAATTTAGACAGAAATTTTTTATTAAAGATTTACAGTAAAAAATTTTATTATAGAAATTTTTTATTAAAAGGAATTCTATAAAATAAAAATAAATAAAATAATAAAAATAATATTAAAAAAAATTAAGAAAGTAATATAAAAACATTTGAACATTTTTAACATAAAAAATTAAAAGAGAAATAAAAAAATCAAGTATATCATTATAATAAAAAGTTACAATTAAAATTATTTATTTCATATTAAAGTACTCAAAAAATAAATTAAACTTAAAGTTACTAATTAGCTGAGAATTGAGAAAAATACCGACTAATTTTTTCAAAGTATTTTAGAGTACAATTAAAAATTCTTAACAAAAGTTAAAAAGAATAGGTTTAGAGTCTCAATAATTATAATTGACTATTGGTTGCAAAGTGAATGTGTCTGAGGACACTAATATTGAAAAAAAGATTTTAACAAAAATCAATATTGATAAAACTCGGAAATTATTTTTTTATAATCGATAGTTTTAAAAAATAGAGTTAATTAACTATTGCTTTTAAAAATATAATAAGGTCTTAAAAAATATACAAGTTCTAATACAGCTCATTTGCTATAAAGGATACTTTTCTCTACAATAATATAATAAAATATTTTAAAGTTTTCATCATTTAATAAATTAAAATTAATCTAAATATATTCCGTCAGTTATAATCTTATATAAGGAATAACAACACGACTGGTTATATTGACCAGGTTTTTTTTGAGGAAATAATTTGAAATAAATAAAAATATAATGTAATTTCCTATAATATAACCACAAATATTTGTAGAGTGATAAATAAGTGTTGAAAGATACCAAGATTATTGAGCATAAAAGGTTTTATTAATGTGGTTTCGAATTCAGTGTCGTTCTTATCTATTTTCAAAATATTATTAATTCATATTATAATAATCATTATAATATTATAATTATATTTTGTAGAATTATTTTATTGATATTAATTAATGATGCTCCATTAGTTGAACGATAGAGATAATCATCTTTAAAAACGAGTTTTGTGAGAGTAATAATAATAATGAATATAATAATAATAATAATAACTATTAACAATACTGTAAGCAATATTCAATGTTTTAATTTTTAAATAGATTCCGATGTACGTTATTACATATACGTGGTGTGCCGATAAGCACCTTAACTCTATAAGAAAATTGAATATATCCAACTATACTCACTAGTCAGGGAGCGTGAAATACAGGAGGAACAAAGTTTACGGTTTCCCAATTCTATCAACATATCTTGTAATTTACCTTTAGAGAGGTTCAATCGTTTTGTCAAGTCTCTGGTAGATATTCGTCTCTCTAATTGTACGTTTTCTAAAAACTGATCAGATTTTTCCGAACCAATTTCTTTCATTGTCATAAATTCTTGTTCTGCCTTGTTTAAACTGGTGAGTCCGACTGTATATGGTAACCTTAGAAGGAAAATCATTCTCGTATACACACTGAAGGTCACTGATAATTTCTTCATTACTGTTTTCTTTCAACATGAGAAATTTAATTACACTGCGACATTCAACTGAATTTAAAATTTAGATTAGTAAAACCAAATAAATAATTATTACCTACATAAACAATATTATTAATGTTGAGGATATGAATTATTTACTAAATTGTTTTCTGATATAGTTGAGGCACTTAACGAGCACACCAAGTATATTTTTCGACATATCTTTAATTAACAAAATTTTTAAACCTTATTAAACAAAACAATGTTTCCTCTAAACCTTCACTTTCAAATTAAATCATAAAAATAATTATAATTTAATAATTATAAAAATAAGTAATCACTTTGAAATATTGACAAAGTAAAGGAAAAAGAAATTTATTTTCATTAAAAATCGAGTAAATGTCAAATAAAAACAAAGATTACAAAAATCTATTTATATATATTTATCTTTATGTATTATAATTTTTGGGTGTCAAAAGGAAAAAGAGTAAAATCAAACGGAAGTAGTTTTCACGAGTAAATGAATATTTTGGTCAAAAGAATAAAAAATACAATTCTCCCTGTCCCAGATCAATCGAGTAAAAGTGTAAAAAAATCGAAAGTAAAACTAATATTATATTTCCCGTAGTCAAATTGGTAAACAAATACCTCCAGAAATTCTGTTTATGCTTCTTGGGCTTAAAGTAACAATTAGTTATGAGGGTCTTTGTCAGGAGAATTTTTAGTATAAAATGATTTATTTACTGTTTAATTTATTGATATTCTGCAAATATAACATTTATTCCTGTATAAGTGTTGTATAATTTTCTTGGGAGAATATTAATATTAAGGAATCCCTTAGCTTTTAATTACTAAGAAGAAAAGATATATCCGTATAATATAAATTAGTTTTTTTAGTTCCTTTTTATTTATTATTTTTTAATAAATTAAGACGTCTTTATAAATGATTATTCAGCTAAAATATCTGATAGAAAAATCTCAAGAATCAAGAATGAGAAACGGGTTTTTCACAACGCAAAATATTTTGAGTAAATTATAAGCGAACTTTGTTTTAAGTTAAAGTTTTTATTGGCTTCCTGTAGATCTTAAATTCAATCAAAACAGTATTTTTTAAACTAAAGAATTTGGTATGAGATATTCTAAGATGAATAATTGACGAAACTTTTTAAATTTTATATTCCAAGTCCTTCAGACATTAAAGGTTGAAGATTGCACTAGTTAATTTCTTCATGTTACCAGAAATAATATTAATGAAGCAGAAAGTTTGTCTTATAAATGAGGGAAACTCGAAAAGTTTCTAGATTGGAGAATATGGAAAGATTTAATAAAAATTTAATCATTAAAATACGTTATTACAATACTATAATACTTTTATCTAATAATAAAATCGCATTTGTTTTAATAAATATTTATATTAAATATGGCATACAAAGCGGAAAATATGAATTTATCAATGGAAAACTTTCGAGCAACGATTTTATATGATAATAATTAATTAGTTTTTTTGATTTATATGATGGTTTTAGTCTTCTGAAGTCTACAAAAATTGCAATTATTTTTTAACCACCATTTATATATTGTGTTAGAATTTTTTACCTTTGTGATTATAGTTTATAATTTATTAATTATAGAATAATATACAAAAATATATAAAGTCTAAAATAATTTTGATTACGGAAATCTATTTGTTCTTCGATCATCGATCAACATAAAATAATTTTAAAGAAAATTCATTTTCTCCTTTTAGTTTGTATATTATACAAATCATATCAATAATATAAGAAAAAATCATAATAAAATAATTTAATGGGCATTAACGAATTCCATACTGAGTGGTGACAGTTGTCAGAAATCTGTAGATATCATAGAATATCAAAAACGTAATTCCTTTGTTATTAATGTCAAGGAATAAATTTCCACTTAAGAGCAAACTTTCTAACTATTATTATTATTATTACTATGTTGTCATTTTTAATAATATTATAAGATCAAAACAATAATAATTATATATTTCATTAAATCCCATTACTTAAACAAACTTTTCAACATGGACCTCATCTTTTTAAAATTAAATTATTTACTTTATAAAAATTTACCAATATTTATTGTACCATTTTTATTTAAAATTTTAACTAAAAATATTTAAAAAGTTTTAAATTTTAAACATTTAATAATCGTTAATTTCGATGTGAGATTCTTATTTAAAAAATCAACCAAACTAATTGTTCGAACTAATCCTTATAATAATAATAATAATAATAATAATAATAATAATAATAATAATAATAATAATAATAATAATAATAATAATAATAATGTAATAATATTAATATATATTCCCGAAATTGAACAGTTATTTTTCAATGACAAAACCCATGACGGGTTAACAATAAACAACCAAGTTTATTTTCTACGTAAAAATGTCGAAAAAAAATCATATTTCAATGACAGAAAGAAATGTACATCAGAACAAATATTGAGCTGAAACGTGGGAACGAAAATGAAGAAAGAAAAATCCGAACGAAACGAATCGGGGGTCGGCAGAGATCTGATGGTATTTATTATGAAGAAAAAGTCGAATAATTATGAAATCTTGTTTTCCACGGGAAAAAATGCAAACTTCCAAACGCCTACGTGACAAGAATTATAATTGATCTGAAAATCACAGTTCCCCAACGTTGCCATGGCAACACAAAAAGTACACGCATACACATGCTCAAATTTTTAGAGAATTTCGAATTTATTTATGCCATTGTGTGCGCTATTGGAATAATAGAAAAAATATCAGATTTTAATCCACAGAGAAAAATTATATCTGACTCATTTTGTTTTTTGCAATGCATTTCAATGTTGGGAGTTTATCAGTATTCTTAATGTTATCTTCAGAAAAATATGGATTTTTCCTTATCAATATGTAAAGAAATTGTCCAACATTACATGAACACAATCAACTTTCAGTTCATTTTCGTAAAGGCTTGCTTCGAATTACATTTTCATTGAATTGCTAAAATATTCCTGATTGAATTTTAATTTTCATGGAAAATTCCTAGATAATGCATCTTAACAGACAGAAGAGCGGTGAGATTGGTATCATTTTATTATTATTATTATTATTATTATCATTATTATTATCATTATTATTATTATTATTTTTATTATTATTATTACTATTATTATTAAAATTATTATTAAAATTATTATTATTATTAAAATTATTATTATTAAAATTACTATTATTAATAATAATAATATTATTATTATTGTTTAATTTTTTAATAAATTATTTCATAAAAAACCAATAAGCTTTAATATTTAATTTAATAATTTTCAAAAAATAATTATCAAATAAAATAAATAATTATTTTACGTATATATCTGAATAATGAAGTTATGGAGAATAATCAGGTAAATAAATAAAACCGTTTTTAATGAAAGAGTTATAATGATTTTCAGTTGTTCCCAGTTGAAACTTGAAACAAAAATAGATTGTTTTTGTTGATGAAATATTCAGAGTAAAAAAGAAATTAATTTTCCCAGATAGAAAAATTTATAGACTTTATGAATATATGAAATTTATCTTCAATTAACTTTTACATAAAAAATAATCAATAAGAAAAAGTACTAAATAGAAACTGGTAAGTAATACTATGACGACGTATGGTTGTATAAATCTTATTATATTTACACTGGAGCGTTTTGTTGCAATATCATAGTTAAAGATGCATTGTTTTTTTGTTTGAATTAATAGTCGTAAAGAAACATTTGCGCTAAGAGAGACATTGAGCCATTGTCGTGATCATTGGTTTGATATCCAGCTTAACAACATTGATGCACTTATTGAATTTGAGAAAGGCCGCTTTTGTATTTCTATATCAACGATGTGCAATTCTATTGTTTCAGTTAAACAATGGGATTTTTCGATTGAGCTTTATCACGGTTAGGTGGTTTAAAAGTCCTTTCGTGTTTTTATTACAGCTAATGGAATTAGGAAGTTAATTTTTGTCAAATGTTACCACTTGAAATCTTTTGTTTTTCAAGCCATGAATAATTATTAAATCGACAAAATTGATTCCGACGTCCCTAATGTATATTGTGGCGAAAATTTATTGTTTCGATACATTATCTAAATATAAACCAGTGATCTTGAGCAGTATTTATTTCGCTCGGAAAACGTAACATAAAAATATGATATGGTCCTCAAAGAGAATATCTTCAACGGTAATTTTCATGAAAAAATCGATTTTATACAATGAACAAAAAATATTGAACTGGTTTTTTAAAAAAACATTTTTATTTAAAAATAATTTTTTGTGGAATAATGAATCTCATTTGTGAGAAATAGTCTTAAAATTGGGTTAATATTCCTTTTCTATAAGTGACTTTTTGTTGAAGTAACTTAATATATTTGATTTTCAGAAATTTCTTTTGAAAAAAAGTTAGAATACCAGGTTAACAGTGAGAGTAATGAAAATAAACAAATAAAAATAGTAATAATAATGAAAGTAAATAAACGAGCATAATAATAATAATAATAAATCATGATTTCCGTTAATGAAAATTTAAAGAAAATTAAATTACAATCTTTAGATTCCTTAATGACAAATATTTTTAGTTGGATATTTATAATCAAATTTCTAAGAATGTGAAAGGCAATTATATTGAGAATGATTATAAATGGCAATTTTTAATAGTTTTTATTTTTAAATAATCTATGTCGACATAATAATAATAATAATAATCATGATAATAATGATTATAACACTGGTATGACAAGAAATTTGCATTCGTAAAATTTTAACAGTATTCAATCGATTATGTTAAGTTATGTTAAAAATCCAAAATATTTTTGAATTCTATCGCACAGCTCTAAAGTTATTGACATTTGAAATAAAATTATATAAATCATTTGTTTTATCGACCTATTTCAATTAAAATCAAGCGTAACTTTAAATTATTTTGATAATGGACAGACGTGGACATGAAATTTACCTGTACAAATTTTGCTATATATGTGTCCAATTTATTTATTGCTTGAGGTGAAAATTATAATAATAGTAATAATAATAATAATAATAATAATAATAATAATAATAATAATAATAATAATAATAATAATAATAAT
>JBBMKC010237250.1:0-11128 GCA_037834085.1 Bipalium vagum | reverse complement strand
AATTGTCGATAATGAGCTTTGGAGAATCAGCCTCCATAAGCTCTTGCTCTTTTGGCTCCTTTGTGGGTTTAGAATTGGTGCTGATTGGTGCTGGGACCTCTTTTTCTATGGATCCCAACAATAATAACGACAAGGAAGAAAATAACTATAATAATTATAATAATAACGATAAGAAATATAATAGCTATAATAATTGTAATGGTAGTAACAATAATAATGATCGTCGAGGTTGGGATCTTCTGTCTCGGCGTGGATGCAGGAATAGCAATTAGAGGCTATTGGTGGAGATAGCCGTCTCGAAGCGTGGGGATTGGTTATCATAGCCCAATCTCTACGACTATATAAATAGACGGCTATTCCAGTCAATTTGCCCAAAAACGCTAGCACGTCAGACCGAAAGCAAGGACGACAATACGGAGAACGAGAATTCAAGGAAGCGCCTACCAGAAAACTGAGGGTTCAGAAGGATTACGAGCTGAAGAAAGGCCTCAAGATATTTCAAGTCGATATGACTTCGCAGGAAGATTCTACAAGGCGACCCAGCAAACTTGAGAACCCCTAGGTGACTTGAGAAGGACCTAGAGGGCGACCCAGAGACCCCTTGTCGCTCTTGGTGAGACCGTGATCTTGAATCTTTCTTTTGTGATCATTTCTTTCTTTTATTAGAACAGTAATAGTATTTATTTTGTTTTATTTTATCATTATTTTTGCTAACATTTTTATTCATTAGACTCAGTGATTATAGGGTGAAGTTTTATTGTAGAATTTTTGATTCAGTTCTTAGGGAGCGGATACAGTATTATCATGGGTGTTTTGATTCGGATAAGGTTAAAAAGAGAACGAACTCAACATTTTTATAGCAGTGAGGAGTCACGAGCACACGAACACACGAACATACGTTACTACGTCGAAGTATGTCCAAGTTTGAAAAATTTGTTTGATTAATTGGATTTAATGAAATATATTAATATTATTGTTTTGATTTTGAATTCTTATTTACAAATGACTACTACAACTGACAAAAACAATCATTTTTTAAAATAATTTAAGTAATATTTTTTGATTTATTACTCATAAAATTGATATTAGTTTTGTGAGGAATTAATATTTCGCACACATTACAGTAATTAGCTTTTTGTGGCTGATTTTTTTTGGCTAAGCAAAGAAATGAAGACTAATTTATCATAATCAAAAATTATTATTATTATTTATTTATTATTTAATTAACCAAAGTAACTATTTGAATTTCTTTAATAATTTGGTTGTACTCTTTTCCGTCCATTTCATAAACCAAACTGAGAAATTAGGTTTTTAATCGTATAAAATTTGATAACAGTGTAAAAAATGTCAGTAAAAATAAGGTTACTGCAACAAAAGTAAGTTATTAGACTATGTAGTAGAATTACTAAATGTCATCAGATAAATAAAAATAAAATGAATCATTGACTAACAATATATATTATTTATTGGAGTAACAAAAAATCGATCATAGTATTTGATATTGAAATTTTAAAGTAAAAATAATTCTAAACCTCATACAAGACTTGCTGTTATTTTGTATCAATGGCCGGACACAATGATTTCAAAATTTCAAAGTTTTTGAATATAAGCAGATTTTTTACTATAAAAGCAAAAAAATGTAAATGTGATTTCGGTCCTTAAATGGTAACTATATTCTGCATGTCAAGCAGCCAGGCCATTCAAAGTTGTTATGTTTTTCCCAATGAAATGAATTTCAGTAAGGATGAGAAAGCTAGTAGAAGAAACGATAGATGAATTCGTTTTAGTCCTCCTGTAGTTCATATTGTTATGCACACCAAATTTCCATAATCAAGATTTTTCATTAGTACTATGAGCAATGAAGGCCATGTTATGCCTCCGTAAACATGGACTTAACTCTGGATTGATGAAATGGCTGACGGAAGACCTTTTGCGATCTGAACCGAGTATTAAGCATTTGAATTTCACAAAAAATGAAATTGTGAAAAAATGTCTTTAGAAAATTTAGTATTTTTAATTTTCCGTTGACTGTTTAAAAAATAGATATAAATTAGAATCACCTACGTTCATTTTGTCATGAAGAAATTGATAATTATCAATTTTGTTAATTAAAGTTTAAAACATTTATTTTTTCATCATAGGCTTCCATGTGTTTGAATAAACTGTGAGGTCTTTCTGTTTAAATTTCTTAGGTCTCGAAAATATCGAAATTCTATTTTCTTTTCTAACACGTCGACCAAAACGAGGTATTTTGTGACTACCATTTGTATAGTCTACTTGGCCGTCAACTTGTTAATATCAACTGCTTTTGATTGTAATATAAATGGTTTGGTTATTTATGTAATTGAGTCTCACTGAATTGAGTTGAAAAATACTATTTGGTTAAGACAATCAGATAACTTAATTGAAGTATAAAAGCAATTTTTACTCCAAATTTTTTACAATATGACTTAGAATCGCAGCATTTTATATTTCAATTTTGACCGTAATTATACTTTGAGACTTTCCGAATATTATATAATATAATAAATTGTTTTATAACCGAATTTGTTAAGATTTATTTGAATAATCGATGGATTCTTCCATATTCTATGATCATCATTCGAACATTTTTCCAAATCCTTGCATTCTATGCGGCTACTCTTTGCGCACTCAGCCAATTCCAGTGTTACAACAGTCACTTCAGTGACATTGTAGCAGGAGCAATCCTGGGTACTTCAGTGGCAATTTTCATTGTAGGTCTACCGATTTTCTTATTTATAAATATAAATAATATTTTTATGAGAAATATTAATGTTTGCTACAAACGTTTACAGTGATTTTTTAATCCGAATTTTTAAAACGTTATTTGTAAGGAAAGTTGTTCATTTTTAATTTTCATTGCATGAAACTGGAATCTTTGAGTTTTAAAGCGAAAATTTTCACAAAATAAAAGTAAATTAACAAGCGCTGGGCTGTGTACCACCAGTCTAATGAGAGTTCTAAGGCGTTAGTTCAGTTTTAAAAAGAATATGACACAAAATTTAAGTCTAAAGGTTGATCATTATATGATAAATAGAAAAGGAAAAATATTAGAAAATGAAAAAAAATCATCCCTGAGAAACTATTAGTTAACTAAGCTAACTGTATTCATTAAGAATTTTGGAAACATCTGCACGAATTTGGCAAATTATCTGTAAAGTTTATTGATAATGGAAAGCGGGGTAAACATTGGAAAGCCTGAAACGGAAAATTATAACACACACATTTTCCTCTGATTTAGCACCACTAACTGTTTTTCTCGTGTGAAATTTTGTTAGTGCAAGTGATACGTGCACGTATGCAATACATAAAACGTTATATTTCTGTCACGGCCAATCAAAATATAACAAATTCAATCCTAACACCACTAACATTTCAGTCCTCAATTAAAGGTTTGTAATCATGTGAAATCTTTAATCGATAATTTTTAATCGAAAAGTAATTACTGATTTAGAACCATATATTCAAAATATTCATTTTTGTTCCAATTTTTGTACAATGATAATTATAATATATCTTTTAAATAAATTCAAATCCCAACCTGAATTATTATTATGTATTTTACTTGTGAAACGGTTTATTTGGTAGGTTAAGATTTGTTTTCTTGTCAATTTGTGTAAAAATCAAAATTTGATCAAAACAACTAAAACTGTTAGAGAGAGAGAGAGAGAGAGTAAAGGGTGATACTGGTCCTGAACATTGTAAAAAACGATTGTTCTATAAGATTTCCTGTGTTTTTTTGAAAATAATGATATTACAGAATGGATCAATTTCTTAATAAAGATGTTTTGAAATAAACAAATCAAAGAAGACTGGAGACAAACTATGGTAAAGATATCAATTAACACGAATCTGCTTTGTTCTGTCTCACTGTGAAGGTCAAGGCAAAAGATGGGCGATGCACGATTTTATAGTAGCTTAAACACTAACCTAAGCATTGTTAAGATCAAGCAAAACTTCTTCGAGGTTATCGATTTCTTTGATCATCACATCATTGTTTAAGTTAATTGTTTATTACTCAGAAACCATTCTTAACAATGGTGTGAACCAAATGGTTCTTCGTCCTCTTTATATTACTAATGGTAGATTTATGATTTTAAAATAATTTCTATTCATAAATTTTTATCACTATTATAATTGCTCTACAAAAATTATTACTTTCGTAAATTTTTCCATTAATTATTATAAGTATTTTTATTCTATGGTTAGATCGACAAACAGCTCTAGGTATATTTGCTAGCAAAAATTATGTAATGAGAGTAACACAAGTGAGTTTGATTATGGTTTTTGATTATGGACAAGTGTATAATAGAAGATATGTTCTTAAACACTCCGTAAAAAAACACTGGAAGACTTGAGTCATATCGATGAGCATAAAACTATAGGAAAAGAGATTATGAACAATAATAAAGAGAAATAATTTTTTAAAGGGATTACTGTTTGATTTTAACTTTATTTTAAAATTATTTTTGTATAAACTCTTGTCGAATTTCATTATTGAATGCTTTGATAATAATTTTAAATAAATCTAATGGAATTATCAGGTTGGTAAGAAAATAATTGTTATTTGTAACCGAAAAATGTAAAATGAAAAATATCATAAGACAAAAAATGTTTTCTATTCAAAATTTGATCCATGACAAACAATGCATTCCCGCTAACTCAAAAAAAGTTTATTTATGAAGTCCAGTCTTTTGAAATTGATAAACTTATGGAAGGCATTCTGAAAAGCACTTTGATGTGATTTTCCTCTATAAGAGTGGGTTCATTATATCAGTTGAAAATTTCTGTTTTTAAAATGATATTTTTCGAAATTTTTTAATAAAAAATTATGATGATCAAAGAAGGGTTGTTGTTGCATTATCATAATATTATTCTCATTTTGAATAGACTTAAAAATTAAAAATTATTTTATATTAACATAAAATTGTAAACAAAAAGAGTTTTAATAACAATATTAAAAAAATGATTTTTTTATTATTTAAATAAATTATCTTAAAAATATAAAGTAAAATATTAATTTTTATTATGTTTATTATATTTTGCAGTGGGAATATTGTCTACGGGTCTTATGTTTAGTTATGTATCGACAAGGTACATTAAGATTAAGAGTTCCAAAATGATTTTTACACCTTGATAATTTTTTTAATTTTAAAGAACATTATTATTTTTTAATTTGTCAAAAAATTAACAATCCTAAAGGAAATACACTTTTGTATTGAATAAAACTTTAAACCATTTTTGTCGATTTTTTTATTAAAAATATATTTTAGATGATCAGTTAAAATGAAATTCAGAAAGAAAATAATGAGTTAAGAACTAAATAAATATTATACAACGTTAAGCACGAAGAAAATTTAACTCTGGATTCCCATATATTCCTTTTTACCAGTTATATTTTGATGGGTTAAAATACAGAATAATTTGATTAATTTTATTTAATATAAAAGTACAATACCTGTAACAGCTAAATGTCATTTTTAACATATAAAATAAAGATGAAGAGAAATATTATATATGTAAATATTGTATCTGCGAATGTAATTATTTAGAATTTTGCAGGTAAATATTAAAATGTTATTAAATACTTCGAAATCGAAAGGTTAATCACATTTTGAATAAAAACTTCCATCTTAGTGTGAGACTTGGATTTTCGAAATGTGCTTACATAAAATGACTTATTTCATACTTTATCTATCATTCCATTAACGGTATATATTCAAAAGCCTTTAGTTGCCGCATTTCGTGTGTAGTCCACAATGTATTCAATTTGGATTTCTCATAGAAACCACACATGTGTAATATGTTTTCCTGTAAAAATGAATTTATTATTATTAGCTGTTTTTCTTCAACAGATGTCAACATTTGGTTCATGGGAAAATTGTAGTAAAATACTTTTTCTGTGAATATTTCCAAATTTTCTGATATTAATCTCAAGTAGTTGTTTTAGGTCCCTCAGTGTTGTTTATTATCTTAATTTTTCATTAATTTTATTCTGCTTTGTTTGATATTGGACAAGCGCATCAGATCTCTGACTAGAAAACATGTCTATATTTATAATCTTAACCGTTAATATAATTTTCATTTAAGAAAAACAAAATCAATACTTTTAAGTATTTATAAAAATGATTTTGACGAACGTAATTGATACGAGTTATACGTATTAGAGAGTATTAATTATGAAAGCAGTAAGGTCTGGGTAGTGAAGAAATTTAGATTTTTCACATCAATTTTAGGATGGAATACAAATATTAAAGTTAAAATTTGGTGATTTCAATCAAAAATATATTTTCCCTTTCGATCCAACACATGTCATCTAATGTGAAGAATTCACCGAATCTTAAAGAGGGCGAAATAAGTAATGATCTACAGTAATTAGGTCGGTGAATATGAAAGATATAGTATAACATACAACCTAAGATCCAATAGTTTCTTCCAGTCAATGAGCTTTAATAACACGACTGAAAAATATTCCTTTTATTTTGGTTAATACTTTCACTTAATTTAATTTCTCCAGTTAATGACAGTAAACTTCGGAATAATGATTTGGCTCTTATTAAACCTTGTCATTCCCATCATATAAAATGTATCAATTTCTTTTCAGGAATTATATGACTTAAAGTGATTCCTCTTAGTTTGGGATAGAAACTAAACGAAAGATTTCATATTATAAATAAAAGAATAAAATATTGAGGTTTCCTTGGGATCCAGTCAAATCAGCTAACACTAAATCTAGACGATACTCGTTTTGAACTCTACCGTTAGTTATATTAGCCCATTATAATGTAAAATTATGATTCTTAACGTATTCCTATTTACTTTTCATTTTCTGGTGTTGTGAGGATCATTTATTCTTCAAATTCTTATATTGGACTTTCTCTTTATTTTGACTATTGCCTTATAAGCCTTTATGATAAGCCCTAAATATCTTTTAACCAACTCATCTATTCTTAGATACCGCAACATCTTTGCCTTTTCTTTCAAGATTCTGACAATTTCCACTTTCATTGTATATTCATCTGTTTGGCATTCAATCATTTTCTCGATTATCCCTCACTCCAATATGAGATAGTCTGCAACATACGTCAGTAATGTGTAAAATCCTGATTCCTTCCAACAGTCGATATAAAAATTTAAAAACGAAATTTTTAAAATACGTTTTGATAACCTGATAACTTTTTTTTCATTTACATACTACTTAAATTTTTAAAATATTATAATAAAAAGAAATAATTAAAAAACTATAAAATTATTAGGTAACCATCATTAAACTTAAAAATCTGCAATATTAAAATTTATCTCCTCTTGATCTAATTTATGATTATATTATGCTTTAATATTATTCTGAAATCCTTTCTTAAGACTTTGCGCGTAAATTTAATGACCCTATCACTTTTTTCAATAAAATGTTCAAAAATAATTGAATCAAAACCACCACAAAAACTTTAATCTATTAACACAAATGCTCAATGATGGTTACACAATAAAGCAGTCTGAAATGTAAAATGTCTCAAATATTAAATGTCTATATAATGATACTAAAAATGACAGCAATCAATAATATTCAAATTGAATAGTCAAATCAATGTAAGAGTTAGATCAGAATAATATAATCGATGGATTAATTGATTTTCTCATTTTCATAATTGTTCGGATTATGAGCTTTTAAGAAGCTATTGTGAGATGGCTGAATGAAAAGGAAAATATATGGCGACAGGAGAGTTAAATTACTGAAGGCTCTCAACAACAACAACAATAACTAAAACCAGAGAAAAAATAAAAAATCAAGCAGATAAGACTCAGTACTGATGGATTTAACAATGGAATGAGAAATTGATGATTTTAATTATTTTTAATATTTTGCTTTATAATAAATATGTTATGTGTGTTATTCTTCTTTGATTTATGTAACAACTTTATATTTAGTGTTATTTACTTTATTTTATATGTGATGTATTCTTTTTAATATAATAGTAAAACTTCCTACTTCTATAGACAAAAATATAAAACTTGTGCAAGAAATAACTTGACAATAATGTGTAAGGAAAAATTAAGCTCTTTGATTAAAACAGCAATGTTTATAACGAAAAAAAAATTTAACAGCAATAGAAAATATTTACATAGTTAGAACATTATTTGCATGTTTTGTATGCTAAATTTCGGATGTCAGAATTCATCCCCCAAACAACCATTGTACATCATCTTCCATTAATGTTTTGAGGAATTTTCTTTTAATTATTGCCCAATACTTTTCTATGGGCTTCAGTGTCGGGCAGTTTGGTGGATTCATGTCTTTTATTACATGTGAGATACCATTTTTTTTATACAAGTCGAGATTTTGATATATTGGAATATTAAAGTTATTTTAGCAAGATGTGTCTCGTCGTCGGAACCGTAAAATTTTTTTTAGTAATATCAATCTAACTTTATCTCGGCGGGGAAATAAAGTTAGAATTAATTGGCTATTAGAAGGAATAATCATCTCAAGGCGTAGAAATTCTCTATGACTATATCAAGAGATGGCTATTCTCAGAAAGTGCCTAGTCAAATAAAAATAAGATATCTAAAAAGAAAACTTGTTGTTATTGTTATTCAAGAAGAAGATTTATCCTTGTAAACTTGTTCATTGCTGAAGACATTCCAGTGAGATTTTTCTATTATGTTGAAGACGATTCAATAGGATTTATCAAGGGGACCCAGTGAGTTGGGGAATTCCTAGGTAATATGAAAATGACCTAGAAGACGACATGGGGAGCCCTTGTCGCTCCTGGTGATGATATTTTCAATTTTGTTTTTTCTTTATTTTTATGATTAATCTAAATTTCATTTTAATCATATGGTTTTGAATTTGTGATTTGAATTATTCATTTGTGATTGATTTTTGATTTTTAGACATTTGAACTATTTTGATTGTGATATTTGGTGAAGAGTGTAAAGATTGTTTTGAATTGTTTAATAAAGTTTTATCGTGCATGTATTGATTCAATTGGGATGCGAATACGGTTTTATTGTGATGTTTTAATTCAATAGAGTTAAATTTGTGAAAGCGAAACAAACAACTTTAGAAAGTGAGTTATCGATTTTTGAGCAAGTTAAGTTAACTTGTTAAAGTATAATAGTAACACCTTTAATGAAGTACTGCTAAAACCGAAAAAACTTATAGTTCGATGGCTTTGTCAGGGCTGAAAGCTGGGTGAGGCAACACTTCATAGCCCAACCCGCGGGTCTTTTGTTGACCAACTTTGGAGGTATACTACCTACGTTATTATGAAGGAGGATAACACCTTTTCCATTGAATAAATCTGAATGGCTCGGACGGTCAAAGTGCTGAAAGTAGCAATTTAAGTCAACAGCTTACTATTTGATTGGTGAAAAAGAAGACAATTCTAGTCAATTATTATTGCATTACATATTCAGAAGTAATTTCTATTATAGAAAATATTTAAGTCACCACATTATAATTATATATTATATTATGAGAGTTCTATTGTGTAATAATTTTAATCAACCTTGGTAGATATTATTTAAAAATGATTTAATAACTGGTTAAATTTCACTTCAAGACTGTTAATGTAACTATATGAAAATCATTTCGCGAGTACAATTTTAGGTTGAAATTCGATTTGTTCCCGTTTGAAGGTCATTTAAGATATTATTCTGAAATATTAAAAATTTTAGATTTTTTAAAAACATTGAAATGGTGTCCATTTTGGACGTCCACAGTTCCGGAATTTTGGCAGAGATAGATTAGAGATAATTTTATTATGTAATTTTCATTTTCAGAAAATAAGTTAATTTTTTTTCCAGTCAAATACCTTCGAAAATCTTAAGACAACAAATCATTGTTATTTTTTACTCTAAATTTGCAAAATAATTTAACTGTTTATATTTTAATTTTTTAGTTTTAGAATGCTCTGTTATTTCTTTAGATTTATAAATATTATAAACATCAATAAATGAGAAAAAAGTCAAGGTTGCAAATTATGCGCTTATCTAAATTTATTCAAGCTTGTTTTTAAAATGACATTACCTGTCCGCATTTCATATTTTCAAAGCATCAATAAAAATTCTTTCAGAATGAGTTTAATTTGGTCATTAGTATTGATCTTAATGATAATATATTTTTATAGTAAACCAAAACTTAAATCATATAATATTTAATATTATTCAATAATGTTTCAGCTAAATATATACTTTATAATGTGCAATATCATTAAATAGCAAATCAATGGACAAAAACATTTTTTCTGTACTGCAAATATCGTTAAAGCAGTTAAAAAATATATCGCTCGATATATATTTATTAATATGTCTGCAACAATTCTAGGTCTTCTGAATATTGATTATTTGATTCCAAATCTTTGCTTACATTGATATTTAAAAAAACGCACCACTAAACAAAAAATTGAATTAATACGATATTTATAAGTTGATATTTAATAATTTAAATTTTAGAAGTTCATAATTTAAAAACAATTTAAAAGACCTATTTGACCATCAGAAATAATCCGGAAAAGTATATAAAACACCAAAACAAGGATGTATATCTAATGAAAATGTTGATTCGTATTTGATTAAATTTCGAACTTCGCTATGTGGTGAAACAATACTGTGAGCAAAATGCTCTACTCGATTATGCTTTTCGTCAATATGATCAATAAAAATTGAATGTTGCACAAAAAAGTTATCCACCACATTTATTCGATCCAGTTTTTAGACAGTGGTTTGAAAGGTCAAAGATTAATTCTGCGGAACCAATCAAGGCCACCTGGATAACCAGTCTATCAGAATAGAATCTTGTAAATCGAAGGAAACTAAGAGAAATCGTTTTGACGTGTTTAATTTATAAATCCATGTTATTTTTCTTTTTTTCTTTTATAAAATCTGTCTCGTGATTTTGTATTGACACAATGAATGTTTGAAACAAAAAAATTTAATGTTAAATCAGATCTTTTTGAAATCTATATCATTTCAAAAGTTTCCTTTATGATATTCGTTGAAAGAGATTGATTATTTGAAATATTATCGAAAATGAAATATAACTATTTAGGAAATTCAGAAACCCTTTGAGGTAGGGTAGCAGTATGAAAATTTGAATAATTTTTAT
>JBBMKC010237239.1:0-11129 GCA_037834085.1 Bipalium vagum | reverse complement strand
AACTAGTCTTACTTACATTAATAAAAAGTTTAAACAAAGATTTCTTTACTATTTAATATAAATATAATGTTATTTTCCATTAAAATTTAAAGTCGTGCGGATATTTATTGTGTATTAATATCCATAAAATAATTTTAATTACAATAATTTAAATATTAGGTTGTCCGGTATGGAATGTCGTTTTTTAATCTAAATTTTCAAAATTAAATTATTCGATAAATATTAATCGAAAATCTTATTTAAATATTCCAAATCAAAGCCAGATTTTCAAAGTTTATTTACATTGTAAAAGTAAGAATTTTAATTAAATATTTATTTTTATTTTTCATTCTTTTCTAGAAATGGTAGATCAACAAATTCGCATATGTATGCTGTACGAGTTTAAACTCAAACACAAGGCATCACAGGCAGCCAAAAACATCAATGTTGCATGGGGGGAAGGCAGCACTAAGGTACGGACTACACAGCGATGGTTCAAAAATTTTCGCTATGGTAACTTCAGCTTGGTCAATGAAGATCGCGGAAGACCAATTTCTCACCTACGTAAGTGAAGACCGTTTGAAAGCATCTGTTAAAGTAAATACTGGCCAACTGGTAAGAGAACTTGCCCAAGATCTGAATGTCTCAAAACCAACTGTCTCTTTTCATCTCAAAAAGATTGGGAAGGTCAAGAAGCTCGAATTGACTGAAGGACAACAAAAAGCAAGAGAAAAGTTGATTGCATATGATAATCAACGACGATCAGCACAATGGCTAGACGCTGATGAATGGCCTAAGCAGATGCCTAAACCAAGTCTTCACCCGAAGAAGACTATGATAACTGTTTGATGGTCTGCAGCTGGCGTAATCCATTACGACTGCACAGTCATACTGTCGACAAATAGAGACTATGCACAAAAAGTTTCTTGACACACAGCCAGGGCTGTAAATCGAAAGGGCCCAATTTTGCTTCATGATAATGCAAGACCGCATGTCTCTAAAATGACTGTGCAAAAATTGCATGAATTGAAGTATAAAATTTTGCCTCACCCAGCTTATTCTCCAGATCTTTCCCCAACAGATTATCATATGTTCAAGCATATGGATGCATTTCTGGTCGATAAACGTTTCCGCGAATATTTTCTTGATAAAAATTCTACAAAAACACTTATAAATAAGCGCATTGAAAAGTAAAGTATTATTAACACCAAAAATTTATTTCACAAGTGTTGATTTTCCATACAAAAAGTATCTTGAAAATATTTACATATCATCTTACGGATAATTATTGAATTATATGTAAATATAGAAATATTTTATGGAACTAGAAGAGATGTGGCAAAGCCTAGTACAACAAAGGTGGATGCTAAAATTAAATTAAGGTTTAAAACTATTTATTCTAGAATTACAATCAAACCAAGGTACAGAACTATAATTACTCTCAAGAATTGATGATTGAAAATCTATAAATGTAAATTTTTAATAGATATTGTTAAGTAAGAAATCTTACAGAAGGAACTACACAAATTTTCAATTATAAAATGTTTTATCGGTTTTAGAGAATTAGAATTTAATTTAAATAAAAAATAGTTTATTTATTCAAGATAAAATTAAATCTTTAAGAATACAAGTCAATAATTCCTATTATTCTTTAAATCCAATTCAATTTGAAAAAGAAAAGAATAGTATGACTTATCAAATTATGTAAATATTTTAGAAAAATAACCCTCAACTAAGTTTGTTAGAAATTCAAAATTTATATTCCATAATTCCAGCAGAAAAATATATTTAAATGATGCAGTTGTAAGTTTACATATTTAAGAGAAAAAAATTTTAGCAAAAATAAATGCTGTTTTTTTACAAGAACAATAAATGGAAATAAAAATAAAAGTAGAAAAAAGGTTTAATATTGAAACAAAAGTTAAGCAAAAAGTTTAGAACGAAGTTGAGCCTCACGAGACGAAATTGAATTTCGTAAAAGTAACTTGAAATTAATAAATATCTAAAATGTGTTTTAATATTATTAATATTTTTTACTTTTTTGTTTTTTATAAGTAATTATTCGTAAGATGAATAATCTTTATTTTTCCAATGAAAATATAAAAACTCAAAATCGTAAATACCTTGCAAATATGATAATTAAAAATATAATAAATCCGGATATAAGAATTTATTTAATACAGATTATTTTCTATCTATTTCACTTATTTTTTATATGAATGAAATAATTTTGTCTCAAAAGTCTGTTCGCACCGATCAAAAAGTATAGTTAAAACATTTTATCAATTAAAAAAGTGATGAAATACAACAAAACATTATATTTAGTAAGAAAATTAAACATGTCTACTTTTCATAATTTCCTTTATGGTACCAGCAGCATGCTCTTTTTTCATCAACAAAGCGATAATAATTCGGAATCAAATATCTATATTTATGTTTTCCATTTTGTCTTGCTTGTGTTTATTAATCTTTCCAACCCACAATTTATATATTTTATTTTATCTTATTATATTGTAAAATTATTATTTATTTATAAAGTAAAAAATTTTAGTTATTTAAAAAATACATAAAATATAACATAGCATCCTTTTTGATTTAATAAAATACAGAAAGTAGGCCTTACAAATTATTTTCAAGCACATTACATATAAATTTTAAAATCAAATGTAAAATCAATTGAATATAAAATAAATCAATCAAATATCAATTATTAATTTGGGAGACATGTCCTCACTCTTCATCTTCTCCTGAGGTTTCGTTGTTGTTTGTTTGAAGTCATCAGCAGTTTAGTGTAGTTTTTTTTACCAGTTTTACTGTACATCCCAACAATATCATTACAGAAATTTCTAAATGGAAAAATATTTAAGTCCTATGATGATGTGAAATATACAAAATTTGAGTACTTTAACTCTAGAAACAAAATATTTTAAAACTGGAATTAAAAATGTGATAAGCAGATAGAGGAAGATCATAGAATCTGATGGTGATTACTTTGTTGATTAAATGTTGGTGTATTAATATATATATTCCTTTTTTACATCTTCTGATAAAACCAATATTACTTATCGGTGCGCATAATTCTACTAATGATTAATAATTTTAACGATAATTTGTTGTTTAAACGATTTAATTTCTCTTAACTATTTATACAATACATTTTAAAATTCTGTTTTAATTTCGTTTTCCACGTTCTTTTCGCATTTATATTTTTTAAAATTTTGTTATCATTTTTTTAATAATGAAGAAATATAAAATAAAATAAAATTTATTGAAATATTTACCACTAATATTTAATTAAAAGATTTGAAAATGTTTTATTTCGTACTAATTTATTTTTTTGCCAGCCCTCTTTTTAAAAAATTTTAAGGAGAAGGTATGAAAATACTTTGATCAGGTTTAGAGGTGAATATCAAAATTTTTTCCAGATCAACAAAATGAGGACCCGGTCAATTGCCAAAAAGTTTATATTGAACAAAACAGAGGACTGGGGGGAATAATTGAATCTGTTGATTTATTGGTATATAACTCTGAAAACTAAGCCGAAAGTCCCCATTCTTGAGAAATATCGAAAAAACCTTCTTTCATCCAACAATAATTGTCAGATATTGTTCCATTAATTTTTCCAATAATATCTGAAACAAAAATCATAGGACAAATTCTATTGTTCAATAAGAGATAAAATAAATATTTTCGAAAGGTGAACCCCATCGCCTTTTGCTAGAGGCGAAAATTGTCACAAAGACCAGAGTCTTCTTTAGTGAACCATAGTTTAGTTACAAAGGAGGGTTCTGTTTTTAATTAAGTTGTTAAGGATATTAAATATGTAGATTTTTACTTTCATGTTGAGATAACCCAAAATAAAATAAATTTTAAAAATATGTTAAATTTTCTAATATAATAGTTTTTATTAATTGATAGGCCTGGTCCAACCATTTAATAAAACAAATAACATTGGTTTATATTAATTAATACAGTAAAAGTTAAATTAGGAACGTAATATTCAGCAGAAATTCACTAAAGAATGAACGCTTAAACTGGTTTTAATTATCGGATAACGATCTTATGATCTACAGTCATATTTAAGAAATCACTTGTGATCACCAGTATCAAGGAAGGATATTATCAATTATTATCTATTACCTAACAGTGACATATGAGCTGTCAGCATGAACCCGTACCTTACAAGGGGTCCCTTGTAAACATGGAAATAGTGTGAATGTAATTATTTACTCCTTATTATTTAATTTAAGCTTCTTTTGGCTGGTACTCTGAAAATTAACAAACAAAAATGAAAAAAATATCATTAATTTAATATTTTTGATACAAAGGAATGAGATATTCAATATTGCTTCAACGGGTCAGGTCTCTCAATTGTCTGGAGTGGCACTTTTGACATAACAATTTAATTTTTGTATCAGACATTTCCGTTTCCCATACAAAACAGTTAGACTCGTTTGACAAGAGCTTCAGGCAGGTCTAAAATAAAAATATTCTCAAGATTTGATTGGACAATTTTTGTCAATAATCAAATGAAATGGTAGACCAAAATATGATGCTGATAATAATAAGTAGGGCTAGGATTTTTTAAGGCAAACCGTCAAAATAAGCTATTTGTTGGTAAAGCCCGTCAAACCAGATATTTTTTAAAATACCCGTTACTTATTATTAATAAGTGATAACATATCTGTAGTTTCATTTTCTGACACAACATGTGAAGATTTTTCAAAAACCAATTGAATTATAACACCATGGGATTTTCAATTTTTATTTTTTTAAATTATTGATTTTCCAGTAGAACCTTGAACTTAAGGAGCAATTTTCAAAAGGTCCCCAAAAATCGATTTTGTTCAAAAAAACTAAGTATACCATAAAATATACGCACAATATAACAAACAGAACAAATAACCAACGCAATAGAACAAAAATATAGATTCATCATTTATTTCTTGAGAAAATATTATTTATTTTCCCCCAGATTGATTCTTTCTCAATCCGATCGTTATTTTCTTCAAATTTCTAAAATTTATTATTTCCCCCTCGTACAATTTGACGTACATTTTTTAAAGATTATTCATTATATTTAATTACCAATTTTAATTCCTTAATTATTGATTTAATAAAATTTTGTGGTGATTTTAAAATCCGATTTTGAAAAGGGTATTTATCAAAAAAGGGTCCACGAGTTTGAAAGAACAATTGATAATATATAAAGGTATATAAAATATCAATAATAACCATTAATTAGTAAGTGTAAAGTACAGACAAAATTTTCAGTAATGATCTTGGATGAATAGGAATAATTTCGGAATTAGCTTTCAGTCTTGGAGATTCATATAAAATAACTGCAGAAGTGATGAGCTGCAGCAGATAGGTCACAAGCTTAAAAGATTAACAAACGTTATTGGAATTAGTATTGCGTTCAAATGGTTTTCAATACCAAGGCGTTGATAAAGTTTTAAAATTGATTGAGAAAAGTGATTATTGTTGAGATTGTTACAGCTGGTACGTTGTTGTGAAATGTCTTTATTGGTGGGTGTAGAAGTGCAGTTATTGTTACGTGTTTGTTACCAATTTATGGTGAGACATTGTAAAAGGATTACATTCGTGTCCAAAGGGCAACTGTTAAGGGTCGAGGAGTATACTAATTGTTTATAGCATTTATTTTTTGCGCATAAATTTTGTATATTTATCATAACTCCGGTTTCTTTATTTTGTAACAAAAAGCCAAATTTCCTTTATTAATTGTCCTGATTCATAATCGATTTTCATTGTAATATTATTGCCGGTAGTACGGTATCAGCTGAAATGATGAGGCAAGGACGAGACATCTCATTAACATTGATTTTTTGTGATTTGTCGTTTCGATTAAATAAAGGTTTTGGACTTGTGCGTTACTTTTAAAGGAATTTTATCAATTAATATTGATGAAAATTAGATAAATAATAATGTTGCTATCGTTACATGGGATTGTTGTGGTGATTATTATGACGAAAAATACTTTTTAAGTCGTTAAGTTGACATAAATTCGCTTTCTCATTTTATAAAAAAAACAATTGAAAATGAAACAACTTTCTTGGCACAGAATTTAAATTCCTTTTTTAGAAGAAGTGTCATTGAAATTTGCTTACTTGACATCGGTAGCATTCCACATGGAAATCTTTGCCATTTATGGCCACTCTGACCACGTCCTCGGAATCCTGGTAGAATAGAGAAAATAAAAAAGTCCATGAAATATTCAATAAGATAAATTTTCATTAAATATATTTTCGGTGCAATTATTGATTTTTTTTTATTACATTAATAGTCTTACAGAGTTCATTCTAATTTGTCATTATTAGTTTTTGACAATTTAAAAATGACATTCCAGGAACTTAATGTGTTAAAACAAAATCCAAGGTATGGCATAAATTAGAGACAACTACTGTACTAGGTGTACAAGTTGAAAACGATGGTTTTTAGAAGTATACAAACGTTTATTTTTAAAAAACTAAACATTTGTTATTCAAAATAATTTCCATTGCTATCAACAACCTTGGTCCATTTATGTGATAAATTGTAAATACCTTTAGACAACTTGCTTAACTTAAACAATTTTATAGATAACGGTGACTATTAATCGTCTGATCATGTTGCAAGAGATCGTAGTTCAACAAAACTTTAATCCCACCATATGCACAGTATTGCCTTCTCATGAATATTGTGCTTTGCAATCGATGATGACGGTTTCATGTGTTGCACAAGATTTCTAAGTTTTGAATTATTTCCAGTTACGATTCGATGAAAAAACGACTTTCTTCTGTGCTTATTGATCAAGTTTCCCCAAGTTTTTTACGCTTTTCTTTGTTTCTCTGATTCCGTGCATATAGTATCCATTTCACTTTTTGTGAAGCATACCCATTGCCTGTAATCGATTAGAAATTGCTTTTTGGCCATCATGTAAGATATCTGCAGGTTGTTGTTGAGTTTGATAGTTGTTTTCAGTCACCACTGCTTGCAAATTTGTATCTTCGAAATTTTCCGATTGATCTGGATGTTTGGTCTTGCACATTGAAATTTCATCTTAAAATCTATCAAACCAAAATCAAGATATTTTTTGAGATAGAGCTTTTTCACGATGGATTTCACATTAACATGATAACTCTCAGCTACTTTTTGTTGAAGGTACAGAAAAAATAAAACGCGTCGCTTGGATATTTATTTACCTGAGATTAAGAAACATTTTACAAAAATTATATATTACACACTTTGATGATGATTGATATATTTAGAATGAAAGCCTTATTTAATTAAATTAAGAATATTATATTATATTACTATTATATAATATAATATATTATATTATTATTATTTAATTAAATAAATAAACAAATATAAATGATTATTAAAACAATTTGTTTTAATAAATGAAAATATGGTTTCTTAAAATCGTCATTTTTAACTGGTACACCTAATATTAATTTGAATTTGAACTTTTTTTTGGACCATATAAAACATTGAAGATTTCATGAAACTTAACAAAGTTGAAAGTCGTTTGGAAGTGGGGGGGTTCAGTAAGACTTACTAGAGAGGGAACAATTGGCTGTAGGCAAAGTGCACACTGAGGAGCAAAGGTCTTGTGATAATCGGGAATACAGTAAATATTATTGTTTCGATCGACTGTGAAAGGAATTCCATCGAGACAAGTTTTGCAAATAATACATTTGAAACATTGAGGATGAAAATCTTTACCCAAAGCTTCCAGTATCTATAAAATCAATTTTTATACGTATCATATTGAATAACACCATAAAAGAAAATATTCTCTGTAAATATAATGAAATCATTTCTCAGTCAGGATAATTAATATGCAAATAATTATTTATTTATTATTTTAATTAATTAATATATAAATTATTTATTATTTATCAAATACTATTTACCACATCGTAACATTAAAAATTCAACAATTTTTTGATATTTAATTTAATTTTTTTATTTCTTTAATAAAAATAACCGTTTGGATTTTGAGGTTATACTGAAATAACATTAAATAATAATATTAGAAATGTATAAAATAATAAATTAATTGTAGGATAGGTGTTTCACGTACGCCAATGTTTAGCCTACTGGCCAGGTCTTTGAAAGAAATCCCTCGTCCGTTTTTGATCAGTTGATCGCATTTTTTCTTTAAATTTTCTTCATCAATTTGTATACAATCGTCATGACGATCTTGATTATATACACTTTTCCTACCATTACGAAAATCGTCACTCCAATAATAAATAGTCGTTTTAGAAGGAAAGTTATCCCCGTGAATATTTCACTGGGTGAATATTTCAAATGAAATATTGTTTGTTATAAAATATGACTTCAGAAAAGGTAATACATTTTAAATAAAATTTTTTTGTTATGTATAATAAAAGTAGATAGATGTGGTAATTCTTATATTCTTCGAACTGTTTTATGAAAAGTAATAGGTCTAAATGTGATCTTATTAAGAGTATTCTACTGTATAAGCAATTGATCAATTTTATAATCATATTTTCATACTTAGTACGGGTACTTAGAATACGCACCAAGTATTGTGCATTTTTCTGAAGAAGCATTAAAATGACTTATAATTTATTATTTTACTATTTATTGTTATTTATCATGTTGGTAAGAAAATAACTGCTATTTGTGACCGACAAATGTATTATTAAAAATCTTAGATGAGAAGAATGAAAAATATAATCCATGAAAAGCAATACATTTCTGCCAACGCAGATGTATAAGTCCGACCTTTCTGAAAAGCACTGAGGTGGAAGATTTTTTTCTTGCAGGAAGTGGAAAAGATGATAAGAAATATAATAGTCAGTAGACGACAGATTCGGTTGTAGTTGCTACGCAAAAAAAGCCCTGAACATACTTCATACCGAAAATTTATCTGAAAATAGTTTAATTCATGAAGCATCCATTTACTAGGATTCGATATTGAGCAAAGTTGATGGAGGTTGTGTACAATGGTTGAGTGACTGACTATTAGCTTTATGGCAGCTCCCAAGTCACTGTGCACGAATCTGCCTCGACCAACATCTTTAATTTATAATTGCCGAGTGCTAAGGTACGTCCTCGACCTGCATCACTTTCGAAACTTTCATCACCAGTCCTAAATGTTTTGAACCAGTTTTGCAAGTGCGCACAGTTGCAGTATTAATATTGAATGTTTCATTGATTTTACCAATGGTTTCCACACCATTATTGTGCAATTTGAACTCGTACAGTCCAATTGCTTGTAATCGGAATTTTTTCTAACATGATCTCTACAAATAATATAAATTAGATATTATTAGCGGTATTACAGTAAAGTAAAACCGAAGGATTTATAAAAAATTTCCACAGTTACAAATGATATATAAATTAATGCGTTCAAACAAACAAGTTTTCAAAAATTTATTGTCACTTGAATATATCAAAAAGCAATTGTTTTCTTATCAATCTAATATTATTATGCTTTCTCATACTAACATATTATAGTCTCCATATCTCTTATATTTCATAATCCAACATAGGATAATAATAATATTATTATGTATAGCTTTGTTTCAGATGCTATCATTAAAACATTTGAAGATTTTGTAACATCTAGAACTCCAGATTTTTATCAGATTGAACTTGTGATTCGTTACGAGAAATATCTGCAGTGTAATGGTTTCTATTTTTATAAATATAATTTTGTTTAAATAAAATTACAATTATTTCTTAAGTTACTCTAAAGATAATAATAATAATAATAAGTATTATTATTATCATTTTTCTAATTTATTCGAAAGAGGTACTTCACCTTATCTTGAGTAC
The DNA here is from genome assembly GCA_037834085.1 of Bipalium vagum. Taxonomy (NCBI): domain Eukaryota; kingdom Metazoa; phylum Platyhelminthes; order Tricladida; family Geoplanidae; genus Bipalium; species Bipalium vagum. The sequence goes on along the minus strand of JBBMKC010237239.1, from coordinate 1,334 downwards.
CCTTTAGAAGATAATTGATTATAGAAATCATCGTTTCTAATGAAAATTTAAAGACATTAAAATTATACAGCATTAAATTTGAAATGGTTAAGCCACGAACACGTGGAATTCGTTCTCATAACAAGAATATTTTGCTTAAATAAAAAACCGTTTAAAATAGCTTTCTCCAAAACTTTCTTAATTTAGAAAGAGCCGACCAAAAATAGAATTCACACTAACAGTTTCCGTTATGATATGGCCGCACATGTCACAGATCTTCACGGAATTCTGGAATCCAAAGACCTGTTTCAACTGGCATAAGTAAACTTAATCAACTTTAGAACTAACTATGTAATCGTTTTCGCAATAGATTTTCTCCTGGACTTTGTAAAATACTTGACTTTGTAATGAGAGATCTAGAAAAATATTGAAACAGGTTTATTTATTATCAACTGAGATTTCGTTTTCTTTTATCGGAATCATTTCATACAATATAATAACATCAAAATTTACAACTTTCAACACTTGTATAACGAATAAGTGGATCAAATATGATCAATTTGAACTGTTCGTGTATCAAAAATTCTTAAAACTTAGAGGGGTTCGATATATTAAGTTGAGGGAAAAGTATTGACCTTTTTATATATGCAAACTTTAAAGCAAAAAAAATAATATGATTTCGATCGATATTTTTATAATTATTGATTTATAAAAATTAAGATAGATAAGCCTCTATTGAAATAAAACGTTTTTATTATTTAAGGTTTTGCTTGAATAATATGAAGCTCGTTGTGAGAGACAATCCCAACTGGCATCTTTGGGGAATCGTAACTACCCATTACTTTTGCACGATAACACTCAGCCTTACGTTTCAAAATTAACTATACAAAAATTACAGGAAATGAGTTACGAAACTTTATTTCAAAACCTCATTCTTCAGGTACATCTCCAACAAATTACCATCTATTCTTATGACCTGACAAATTTCTAGAAAAAAATTCAAAAATCAAGATGATTTTCAAAACGCATTTTGATTTTTTGTCATTTCTTCTGAAAGATTTTTAACAAACTCTTAAAACGTTCGCAAAGTCTTGTTGACGCCAATGGTGATTACTTTAATTAATAAAATAAATTCCAAAGTGATTTGCGAATTTTGATTTTTGATATAAAAAAGCGAAGATACTTTTTCCTCAACCTAATTAATACAATAAATTATAATATATTGGGTTGTCCAGAAAGTTCGTGCGTTTTTTTATTAGAAAAACAAAGACTGCTTTCTTACAGAAAAATATATTTTTATTAACAAATATAAGCACCATTCTGTACAATAATTTGTTGCCATCTATCAGATAATG
>JBBMKC010237238.1:0-21456 GCA_037834085.1 Bipalium vagum | reverse complement strand
ATTATTATCACTGCAATTTAAAATCAACAATAACACTAATTTTTTACTTTAACAAGTATGATGATACTCTCAAAAGTTTCAAAAACAATGATCATTATATCAAAAAGTCAGTTTATCATAAATTATGATCTGGATTTTTCTGAAACAATACATTTATTTGTTGCAAAATTTATAATCATAGTTTATTTTCATTATAAATTTTGTATTTATTCTTTTGAAAATGGTTCAGAAATTCTTTTAAATATTTATTGTAATTGGATATTCTTAAAAGTTTTTGTTTTACGATTGATTTTTCATTATTAAAAGATCTGAATTTTCAATTTTTTCCTAATTTATTTTATCTCATGTTAATAAAATCAATAGACATCAAAATATATAAAATTTCTTTTTAATTTGATTCTTTTGGCAAGGGGAAGATCTTTCTAAATTAAGTAAAATGTTCAAATTAAAAAAATTTATACATATTTGAAAATTATTAAAAAAAATTATTGATGAGTATTAGAATTTTTTTAATTTTTATTTTTTTTAGTAATTTTTAATTATTTTTAACAAAATCAATAATTACTAATATGATTTAGCGATTTATTTGACTGTACGAAAAGTCAGTTTTTCTTACAGAAGACATTAATGAATTTTATGGTATGTATGAGTGTAATAAACGGTAAATGTTTTTTTAGTATTTTAACTATGACTAATAATAATAATAATAATAATATATTTATTGTAACTAAAGTTAATTTTAATATTATATAAAAATTACAAAAGATTTTAAAAAATTTTTCTTCATCAATTTTGTACGAAATCAAACAATCAAAATTCGAAATATCTTATATTATTACTTGAAAGCAGGTAAAACTTCTTTAGAAACTATGTGCACCTTTTGGTACAGATACAATAGCAAAATGTACTTGCCTGATTTCATAAATTAATTTCTTGAAAATTTTCCATCCGAAGTGCATCTGGTGTGGTAGGTAAATGAGAATTAAGTAATTCTCAACAGTTCGCGAGTTCCCAAGGAAATTGAATTCAACCAGAACAAATATTAATGCTCATTTGGAAGCCTTGGATATACAAGGAAGCTTTGGCTCCACTTAAACTGAAATAAATTAATTTCACACAATTTTTTTTTACATTTTTGCAGGTTTTGTTAAGACATCATTTATCTGAAAACACCAGAATGTAAATTTTTTGATGATCATCTTCAAATATAAATAATATAATAATGAAGATTGCTTTGGACTTTTGGAAGTTTTATAGTATTATAAGAATTTATAGATCTTTAAAGATAGAATTCGAGAGCCAAAAGAATAAATCCTCAAACAAATAACTTAAGACACATAGAAGTTATTTCAACAAAGATTTTGTCAAAAACTTCTTATCTCTTGAGTTTTGTCAGAGAAGAGAATGTGATATTAAAGGAATTTTAGATACAAAAAGAATGTTATCATATTTCAGTGGGTAAAACTTGTTTCTGATCCCCGTTTTTAATTAATGTTGAATTGCTCTTCAAATAAAATGTCTTCAGCTTCCTTCAAGATTGCAGTCGATTTCATTTTCATAAAAATATATTGAAAAATAATTTTTAAACTGTACAGAGATTTTCTTGGAAATTATTTTCATCAAAGCTCGTTCAGTGAAAAGATTAATATTTATTTTAGAAATAAAATTATTAATGAAATTATATTTTATTTATTATGAATTTTTTATATAAATTCGTTTTAAATAATTAAAATGGGATATTTTACGAAAAGGAGAGCATAGGGGATTAAAATATATAATTTTCCTTTATATTTTCTTTCAAAGCAGGAACGAAGCAAGATTATTCGTTAATGAATAAAGCATAGAGCCACTGTTATATTTTCACCGAATTTATTTATTCCCATTTACCCAAGGTGAATTCGACGAAAATATTTCTTCATCAAATTAAGTCAATAATTAGCTTAATACTAATGTGGAGAATAGAAGGAAAAAATGATTAATTTTCAATGATTTTGTTTAAGGAAGGAAAACTTTGACTGAATAGCGTGGCGGAGTGAAGAAATATTGAAGCGGAAACCGAAACGTATACATTTGCGCCGAATTATTCTTGATTTACATTGTATTTTATTCTTTTCTAAATGTACTTCACCAGGACCAAGTATTCTTTCTAGATTTATTATAAATTATTTATTTATTATTATTATCATCGTATTATTCTCATACTATTATATGATTTTAAGAATGTTATTTTTACAACGTTACACACAAAGATTTGCGATTCCCGGATGTTTTTGATAGCTTCTTTATTTTTCCAGAACAATGTATCTGTCCTATTCTATGTATTAAATTGGCCCATGTATTATGTGTGATGTAAGCACCTCTTCAACCTTTTAGTGTCTTGATCATCTTATAGACGTGAACGTGTTTTTTGAGGTACGAGTCTGAATTTTTCATCTTTAATAATTCTTGCGACACCAATATAGAATAACGGTCTCTTGGCAGATGCGCTGGATATAAATATAAATTCAATATAAAGGTTTTGCAAAGCCTTGTTTTCTTACGAATAAACCTACAAAATTTTTTACATAGTTTTTATTTACCTTGCAAAAATCTTGTACTGTTGTGTATTTGGTTCGACTTTTAACCGGTAATCTATCATAATTGAATATTAAAAGCATTTTATCTTTTTCAGATAAAATAGGTACGCATAATGAGTTATCATCCATATTTCGTCAATCTATTTCTTCAGTCAAATTTAAATATGGCAGGATAAAATTCGAATTTTGTAATCAATAATATTATTAAAATAAATATAATGAATTACCTTGCTAATGTTATTTATTTATTTCAAAAACGTCTTCAAAATTTCATGTGCACCAACCTAATAGATTTTTTTAAAAAAATTCTGTTAATATATTTTTAAAGTTTTAGTTACTTTTTTAAATTTTAAATTAAGGATTTTTAATTAATACCTTAATTTTAAATTACATTTAAACTTAAAGTTAGTTTTACTAATATTCTTACAGTTTTTTTCGTTGTTGAAAATATTATTTTTCATAATTTACTTTATATTTTCCAAAACTATTTAAACCTCTAAAATATATGAATTTATTAATTTATTTATGGTATTTATTAGTTAACCTTAATAAAATTATTATCATAAACAGTAATTAATATTTATTCGATGTTGTAATAAGCATTTTATATATTTTGTAATACCAATCTAGCCTTCATTTCTTCAACTAAGATAATTTATTGATAATAGCAGTTATCGAAAATTATTTTTTAATTTTAATAGTTTTTATTCCTGATATGCAATATATAGATATAACAAGATACTAGGACAGTTGGGAAGGCCTAGGTCATAAAGTCAGCTGGTGGGGGAAATATGTATTCCATCAATACTCTACTTTAGCCTATAAAGGTATGGATTTTTGAAAATCTAATATACCATTGGTCACCCGATTTGTGTCTCTTTCCAGCACTACATATTATTAGATTTTTATTATTTGTTTATATGTGAGGCCCATGTATACGATAAACCTCACAACACAACCAAGTCATTATAATAAGCTGTCAAGACGTTAATGATGTATTTAAATTAGGAAGAGGTAAAACAGGCACTTAGAGGATTTCAATTTAGGCTATCAGTAGTTGTGGTACCTAAAGAGATCAAATCAAGCATTTTAATTTTTTAGATTTCCACATTGCTGTATTCAAAACTCTATATATAAATACACTCACTAGAATATTCTACCTACATATTCAACCTAATTTCCCAATTTATCTTGAATATCCCCAATATATTTTTTGATATAATATGTAATAGTCATATTACTGTTAAGAGACGATTATGTTCCGATTATTCTTTGTATATTTACGTAATATTCGTTGGTAAATTTCCAAGTACACTGCACAATGGAAAGCTATCATATTTTTCATTTCATAAAGATTTATTAAAAATATATCATAAAAGAATATATACATTTAATGAAAAGATTCTCTTTAGATGAATTCATTAAAAAATCTCCATGAAAGATTTAAATAATTTTTCATCTTTTCATTCGTTTCATATTTTATATCTTTGTCTAAAAACGTCTAAAAAATACGTCTACAGACTTATAGTATCATTACTACTATTACTACTACTACTACTACTACTAATAATAATAATAATCTCCTTTGTTTTAAATGAGTTCTGTTATGTTCTACATTAAAGATGTAAAAAATTGTAAATATTTTATTACATCTTTAAGTTGAAAGAATTATTTCGCTTCAAGAAAAAAGAAAATAATTTTATCATTAACTGAATGACAAAAAGAGAAAACTGTATTAAAAAAAAGTCAGTGTAATGAAAAGAATAAAAGTGTTTCACTTTAAAAATAAACATGAAATGAAAAGGCATGGAGAAATGGAACATTAAACAAATATATACATTCCCCGAAGGGTAAAAGAAAATAAACCACAATATCTAATGTCACCATCCACGGTAGAATACGATATGTTAATAAAGAAAAAGGAAATTACTAAAAGCAAAGAATAAATAGAAAAAGAAGTTATTGGATTTTGAAAAAATCGAATATTATTTATCTCACATTATTTTTATATATAATTTATTTTTGTCTTAAATGACAATTTTAATTATTATTGACACGACCCCATGGATGAATGATGATGATGATAATAATAATAATTTATTATTGACAGTGGAATTATCTTCAACCGTATTAGCTAAATTAACTTTATTTAATAATTTCATTTTTGTCTAAGCAAAAAAAAGTTGCTTTTGTAGAGGAACTTTTGTTTTTAATTTAAGAAAATTAATAATTTTCCTTTCACATTTAACTTTTTAATTTTGAATATAATTCTTCACATTCGATTTATAATTAATATTTTATTATTTATTTTTTCTCGGATATATATCAAGTAATTTCAACGTTAATTTCACAAAAACACAGCAGATTTATTTTCTTGGTTTTTTTTTATTTATTTTCTTCAAATGTTATTAAATTACTGGAGGAAATATTTAATTTTATAAAATTGTTTAAATTGATAATTATAAAGTTTTTAATCATACTGATGAAATTTTTTTAATTTTATTAATATTAAGTAATTTATTACCAATAATTTTTCATCGAAAAGTTAATTTAATATTTTTACAAATAAATGTTTCTGAGAATTTTATTTGATAAATATATTTTTTCAATCAAATTCATTTATAGAGTCATTGAGGACTGTTAAGAAAGTTAATTGAATTTTTACCTATAACCTCAGGTCCATGGAAAACTAAGGTCTAGGAATAGTTTACCATTGAACCAATACAAATTTTTGATTTAATAAAAATTATTTAATAAAATAATAATCTTCGAAAGACCTTTTGTAGAAATAGATTTACTTTGGTTTATACATGGTAAAAATTTGCTTTAATATAACTGGTAATATTGTCATCGAATTTCTCCCTATTTTATTTTTCTAACGTCTTAGAATTTATCTGAAAAATATAATTTTTCCTCTTTTTTCATTTATTTGACATTTATTGAGAGTACAGGAATTGATTATTAATTACAACCAAGGACAGAATTAGTCTCACATTTTGAGTTATAATAGCCTTATTTATATAATTTAATATGATCAATTTTAAAAAAGTTTAATATTTTAAATAAATAATAAATATTAAAAAATACAGGGAGTGTAAAAGATAAGTATCAAATTTTAAAATGAAATATTGTTATATTTACTTATGATAACATTGTAAAAGTTTGACTTGATGAAATACATTTATTGAAAACAAATATTTTTCAACAGAAAGTCCATTAACATTAATACAATCTTGTAAAATACTCTAAAAAGAATTTAGTATTTTAATAAATATTAGCAGATCCTTCTTCGATTGCATCTGTTAGATCTCTTAATTTCTTTTGTTTTCTGAATGATCTTGAAGGACAGTCTCATGATCTTGTTCGAATAATCCGTGAAATATGAAGATCGTTTTATGCCACCTGTACAAAGATTAGATGTAAGAATATTAAAATATCAAACCTTATCAATAAAGTCCACAATAATTCAGGTTTTCTTGAAAATCATATTTGTATAGATTAAGCAAATTTTCATTTAAACGGCTTTGTTAACAGGCACAATTGCAGAATTTGGAGAACTCAGCCGTCAAATGCAATTATTCCCAAATGTCAGTCCAGTCCGAAATTTACTGTTTGGACGGATATTTTTATATCACACGTGTACGATTCTCTTTATTATGAAAATGTTAATGAGTCAAATTATTTAAACTTGTTGACGTTTTAGTTCAAGCCACAACTTTGTCGGACAACAATATCAATATTAATTGTTCAACGTTATGGAGCTTCTGCTCATTACTCACCTGAATTAAAAAATTTTGAATTGTACATTTTGGGGAAGAAGAATTGGGAGAGCTAGACCAATGAATTGATCTGAAAGAACACCACATCTTTCCACAATGTATTTCTTTCTTTGGGGATTCATAAAGACAAATGATTATACAAGAAGCTGAAAGATCTGTCAGATGAAATTTAATAAGGAAGCTATAATATCACCACAAAAATTATGTAACTTCTTTTTATCGTCGATTCAGCATTGTACTGGTGCTATATGTCTTTTATTATTTCAAAAATTTATAGTGTTATCTTAAGTGTGTGTGTTTAAGTAAATATATTAATAAAATAATTTAATTGTTTAAACGAATTAATTAATATTACTTAATTTTAATATTTTTCAAAATTATTCAGAAAAATTTTTTTTAACAGCAATATATATTTCTAGGAAGCGGAATAGATATCAAAATAAGCATCATTTTCTCGAAGAGATGCTGTTTCATTTCAAGATCGGAAAATCAGCTGCCGAAACCCACAAAATACTTCTTAAGGCCTTAAGGCCTTTGACGACTATGCTTCATTTTGAGAAACTTACAAAAGATAGTTTGTACATTTCAGAAAGGAGGGTTTTAGGGTGAAAGATAAAGATCATCCCGGATAAAAGAAGCGGTTTGAGGATGAAACCCTAGAAGTATTAGTGTTTCAAAATTCACGTCAAACGCAAATAAAATTTGTTTAGATATTCTTTTTATCATTTCAGCAATATTTCAATATATGAACAGAGAAAAAATACATTTAAACCATAGAATACTTTATCTGTTCTGAAAAGTTATGAAAGTTGGACACACTTGAAAAATCATTGAAATCTTTAACTCTTTCTGTCTGAACTATTAAAAGATTGTTTACAAGATTTGTTATGGGGACTTTAGCTTAGAAGATAAATCCAGTTTTGGATGACTTTCCGTCATTGACGAGGACATCATTTGTGCCTTATTAAGAAATAATTCACTAATTCTAAAAAAAAGAATTGTGAGAAATCTGTGTTGATATTTCGGCCGAATTTTGATTTCTAAGAAAATTAAAGACATACAAGATTGACACGATTTTTACATAAATTTCGGATAAGAATAAATTGAACCCCACTCTGAACTCTCAACGCACACACCTAAAAATATTTGACAATATTACTTTTTAAAATCTGCTACCTAATTTTACATACTCTGTACTTTAAGAATTATATTTTTAAGAGAAAAGTATAATAATAATAATTATAAATAACAATTCAATTCAAAATATAAATAATTTTCCTTAACAGATAAATAAAACCATTTTAAATTTAGGGAATATCAGAATTTTAATTTAAGTCTTAGAGAATGGCTTTTATTGTTTCCAAAGAACGCCGATGAGCTGAGAATTAAGAATTCATTAAGATCACAAAAATATAAATAAATAAAATTTTCTTAAAACAATAATTGCTTTCATAATATTGACTATATCATTGTAACAATTGTCGATTTATTTATTTATCAGAGGATTTTGTACGACGTATGCAATAAAACGGAATTTTTATTTGATAAGTACGTAATCATTAATTGTGAGATGAGTTGAAAATTATTGGGGGATGTAGCTCAGCGTTCAGAGTAGTCGGAGCGCATGTGAAAGGTCTCGGTGATGAATCTCCCAATAATTTTCAGCTAACATTATTAACTTTATTTCAATATTTAATAATTTTATTGATAAATGTTTTCGGTAAAAAACTTTATCTATGGATCACATTTCAAATGTAATTAGCTTCAGTAATAAATGATCTCCGTTTAATTAATTTCAGAATCTTTCACTCTGAACATTGTAGTTTCTGCTGGATATCTCTTAAACCCCCATCGATACAGAGGATTTTAAGATATGGTTGACAAACAGTCAGTAATGGGAAAGATTCTCTGTCATATCACTCGAAGGCCGGGTCGATGGGAATGTAGCAGTTGGTCAATTACCAGCTCATATGTTATAATAATAATTATGGATTTTTGGGCAAGTCATCGATTAAAGCAATAAGGTAAATGGTTGCAGTAAATAATAATAAATTTTTATTATCAGAACATACCAATATTGATTTATCAGAATCAATAAATTAGTTTCTTTGATAAATTAGTTTCAGCAAAAGTTATATTTTAATTTCTAAAATAAATTAAATAAAGTTCAGATCAAAATATCATAAAATTTTAATTTATGTTCCGCGATTTTTCCGAACTCAGGAATTTATAATTTAAATTTCCACATTAATTATTTATTCCAGTATAAATATAAATAATAAAATATAAATAAAATATTACCCAACCGGTCGACAGTGAAGTATGATTTATTCAGTAGCAAATAAATAAATAGAGTGATTAAAAATGAAAGATTGGACTAAAAAAATAAAAAAAATAAATTATAATGTCTCTTTAATTAATTTGATGACGCCATCCATTGGTTTCTTGTGTCCATTCCATGGTTCAGGCTAATAGGAGAAAGAGAGAGAGAGACGTATGGACTTTTTCCACGAGATCAGCTCAGTGGAAATTTGTCAACTTTTGTCAAATTATTATTATTATTATAAATGTTAATTATTATTATTATTATTAAAAGCAACGTATTTTTAAACAGAAGCAGATTACAATATCAAAAAGCATACACCTATGGAATAACTTGCTCGGTCGTCATTGGCCCACGAAATTAGAAAATTTGCATTTATTTACTCGCTAAGACATTTGTGTGAGATTATGCTATGCTCGACAATTTCTACTCTTAACCATCTAATTGTCTGTGAGATGGACTAATAAGAATAGATTGATATGACGATTTCCTTCTATATTCTTTAGTATAACGTAACTGGCAAATGCTAACATAAAATTTGGAATTCTGGTCTCTACATTCACCCACAAATGTCCTTGGACAGTAAATGCGTTAGGGCATCTTTAGATATCATACCCAGATCCGAAGATCTGGAATTTTTGAACTATATTCCATTAGATAAATCCAATATTCCTCACACGAAAACCTACGAAGAAATTCTCAAATTCACTAACGATGCAACGCTCCATATACAGAATAATTCTCAACACGACTCTTTGAATACCAGAGATAAAACGACAACCAGAATTGTAGCGACAGTAGGAGTCCTGCTCTTAGTACTTTCTTTAATTTTAGTGGGTGTTTCCTTGTCTCTTTCGGAATACATAGATAAATTAGGTGAGTTCAATTGATTCTTTGTATTGAATTATTCTGTAGAGAGATTATTTGGTCACCTTTTGATTACATCTCCGTTTTATATTTTCCGGAAGCTTTTCAATGAGCATTTTTATAATCAATAATATTTTATGATTATTATTATATTTTATAGAACCACCGACTTGTTTGGTTGAGATTAATTGTCAAAGGTTCTTTTGAACAAAGAAATAGTTATATGAAACCATGATCAAATCTCGACCTGAGCTGATAATACAAGAAGGAATAAAAAAAATAAATAATATATGACACTCATTTAATCTTAAATTTTATCAAATTCTCATTCGGAAATTTTATAATTGAATTTCAAAAATAAATTAATTTCTCTTTTTTTCTTTTTTTTCAAGTTATATAATAATGATTTATTGTGTTTTATTTATATTATCGATTTAAGATTATATCACATCGAAACTGCTTTATTAACTATCTATATAACGTTTATCTTTATTTTGTTTTAATAAATAAAAGAGCTGTTTATTTAATTGAAGTCAATTAATAATTCAAATTTTATCATTTGAATTTTTAAAATATCAAAAATAATAAAAGTTGTCAAGTACTTTTTATTAAAAATTAAAAAAATTGTTAAAAATAAATTATAAATAATTATATTATTTTATATTCCATTAAAAAAAAATCATTTTGAAAACAACTTTTACATATTCGAGAAGAATAAAAAACAGATGTTTTTTTTTAAAAGATTTTTTAATGGTTAAAATTATTTTTTGTAAAATATATTATTCCCAATAACCATTGAGATATTAATGTGCATTTTAATATTAGATTGAGGGAAATGTGTTGTCGCTTTTTCATCTCACAAATCAAAAGTCGCTATAAATTTTAAAAAATCAAAATATGCACCATTGGCATCTACAACACTGTGCCTAATTTCTTTATACCGTTCTGAAAAAGTCGGGGTCACAAGATTTAATAAAAGAGGCGAAGGTGTTTTAAACATTAACCTGATTTTTGAACATCTTATTTCATAGGAAATTGTCAAGTTACAGGAATAGATGGTGGGTGATATATATGAGGAATAAGGTGGGTGAGATAAAGTTTCATAATTCAGTTCCTGTAATTTTTATAGAATTAATTTAGCAAAATGCGACCGAGCGTAAGTGCAAAAATAAGGGATAGCTGCAATTTACCAAGGCAGGGTGGTTTTGGTTCAGTTTTTTAAGACAAGCATCGATTTGACGTCAAAATGGTTCCACTGCAATATCACTTAATTGATGTGGGGCCCATTTATATTCTTAAAGTAAGCAAGTTCAAATTTGCGTCATTGTCACTGTCTCTTAAATAGCGTTTTATATTATTAAAACAAATCTAAAATATTAAAATAAAGTTTTAATTTAATAGATGATTACCTGTTTTATTATTATTTATCATTAAAAATAAAAATATTAATCGATATTTTAAAATATTTGTATATGAAAAAGTTACAATACTTTTCCTCTCATCATAATATTATTTAACAACTTAACTCTTCAGTACTCTGTCAAACTGATGGTAAAATTTTTATTTGAATATACACATTTTAAATATCTTCATTCAAACAAAATTAAGCAATTTTAAAAATAAATTTCAGGGAGAACAATTAGAAAAACAAAACCTAAAATAGCTTTAATTTAATAACTTAAATAATCTTTGTTCACAGAAGACTGAAAACGAATTTCGTTCGAAAGTCTGGTTCTATTAATTATTTGATTACTGTTTTAAATTAGTTTTCTTCCTTATTTGAAAACAAATTTAATTAATAAATTAAAAAGTAATTTAACCGAAATATATTGATGATTAAAACGAAGAATATTTTTCTATTTATTAAAACAAAATTGGAAAAATAAAAAATCAAATCATTTAATAATTCTGATAATTATTATAAGATGTGGCATATATAAACAGAGCGTAAATTTAAAGACGGCTTTCTTCTGGAATTATTATTCTGTAATTGATTTGCAGATTTATTTCATTCTGTGAGGTTGGATAATTATTCCACATATTTACTGACGTAGGTGTCATAATCTTTCAGGGAAATTATTTTATTTTTTATTTTTGTGTCATTGTTGGATTTCACTATTTTCCTGCATAATTATTTTCTTTTTATTTACAATCTTGCTGAACAACCGCCAAAGAATAAGTCAGTGCGATGCGTTCTAATTTCCATAAGTGCTATTATAGAAAACAAAAAGAAATTACTTTATTTTGATTTGTTTTTTTTTCGGATAAATTCACCGCGCTTTTTAATGTGTAATTAAAATTGTTTTTATTAATGAAATAAATGACATCTAATCAATACACACTTTGCCGTTCTGTTGTTGTCTTTCTTCTTTGTGAATATAATGTTTCATTGGGTCTGTGAGGCTGGTGAATAAAGAACTGTTCCAAGTAATTTCTGTCTTCTGTTAGTGAAAATTCCATATAAAATCTTATTTTATACGATCTAATTAAATAGTAACATTTTGATAAATGATCAGAACGGATCAAAATAGTACAGTTCTTAAATAGTACAGTACAACTCTTAAACGCTTTTTATCTGAATAAATAGTTCGGTCTTTACAAGGAATTCCGAAAAAAAGATTGATATCTTAGCACTTGAATAAAATCCGTTGCTGATCTTCTTAATCATGCACATTTTTAAAAATAAATTATAAATAAAAATAAAAATTATAAGGAGTGGTTCGAACAATTAGTGTGAATGAATTTTTTAAATAAAGACCTCACACGTAAATTAACGCTTATTAAATGTTTATAATTTAAAGCTTTAAAAATTATTAAACTTTTATAAATAACATTTTTTAAATTTTATTGTGAAAATTGTAAATAAAAAGGGCCGAATAAATGTTGATAAATTTTTGTGAAGTAAATAATTTAATTTTATAAAGGGTTGAGGTCTATTTTTGAAAAAATTTATTGAATAATCGGATTTAATGAAATAGATTATTATTGGTTGGTCTTATCTTATTATATTTAAAAATGACAACTCAAGAATATAACTGTGATTTTTAATTTTCCAACATTGTTTGGTTTCAATAATCTACATTAATGATAATAATAATTTTAACTTTACTTAATCACCCCGCGATACGGTTTTGTACCAATATCTCATCATCCTTAGACAAAATATTAAAATTAAAACATCCAAATTTTACAGAATTCTTCAATGACAGGGTCACTTCGTTTGGCGTTACCTTATTTATTTGACAGAATAGTTTTGCCTTACAGGAAATAATAAACATTGATATACATCAAATATATTTCATTTTCTCTGCCTTTTATGTCAAAAATACTTTAAAAAGCATTTTGTAAAGGTTTTAAATATTAGGTTTTCGTTAATATTATAATAAACTTCTCCATGCTTATTTCATATATTTTAATACTTTTATGCCACTGGCATTTCTATAAAAGCGAATAAACTCATCTTTTTTAAGATTTTAAAGATTTTACAAAATAATAATAAAAATGAAATTTTTAAAGTTTATTTAAGGATAATACTAAAAAAATCATTAAATATTCTCTGGGGGTTCGTAGAACACTCTAGACAAACGGACCCAAACTGTCTTTTGATTCAATATAAGCTTACGTCCTTCTCTAAATAAAATCATTTCATTCAGATGTACCTTTTAGTATTAAGTAAAGGAAGACAGGCCATTGTAAAACGAGTCAATCGAAATTGGATAAATTAAAAATAAATTAATAAATTTATGAGAATATAAACTCTATCCTTTTCTGTCTCAGACCAATATTTAAAACAAAAGTATTAAAAAAAGAAATTCCAAACTTTTTTATATTATTTCATCTGAAAACATGAAATATATTCCGATTTTTGTTATTTTATTATGTTCCGATTTACTCACAGGTTTTCATTGTGATAATTGTATTTCTTCATTTTATTAAAAACTTTTTAATTTAAATATTTTAATTAAATTTTATTCAGTAAAAAAATTTTTCTTACGTGCAATTATAATTAACAAAAATTACTTATATTTTTGATAACGACTTAATGAGGAAGAATTCCCAGAATCAAATTTTGGTTGCAATTAGTTTTAATATAAATTTTTTATAAAATATAATATTTTAAATTAAAAATTAAAAATACTTAATAATTATTTAAGAATATATTACCTTATTTAAGGTTTTCTCAAATGGCATTTCATCTAGAAAATCTTTAAAGAAAATACATGAAAAAGTAACTGAAAAGTGAAAATTTTATTTATTTATTTATTATTATTATTAATAAAATGTCGATATATTTTACATTTCTATTTATGAGATCAATAAAATTTTAAAAAATTAATATTTTTGACTTGATTATTGGCTTAATTAAAAGTGTAATTCAGCTTATAAACAATGTTGGTACATTAATATCGCCAAGTGATATTGTTGTCACATGATAAGTTTCATACCAAGATGCATTGATAAGGAAGCGATTATCGATGAATAAAATTTTGTGATCTTCTATGAATAAAATTTGTATTGTAATTTTTTTCAAAATTTTGTTTAATAAATTCAAAATTTATTTTTCCTATTTTAAAATAAAAGTACACATTTTCAAAAAGGGAGTAAAATCTCTGTAAATAAAAATTAATAAATTCAACTTATTTATTCTTTTATAATCAAACGTGATTAAACTATTTTTCATTTAGGGATTAAATTTAATTTAAGCAATCAGAAAAATGCAGTGCTTCTAATGAAGTATAATTTCTAATTTAGACATTAATCTGAGAAACTATTTTAAAGAAAATCAAGAAGAATAAAACATTTTATTAACTTGTTAGAAAATATTTGTGAACTGCTGGGGTAGAACCCTTTTTAAAAACTTCTTTTGGTCTTCAGCAAAATTTGTATTTCCATATATGTGCATACCTTCATGGAAAACAGAATATCTTTCATACTTTTAAAATATTTTTCGTATTTCAATAACACTTTAATATTTAAATTATATAAAGTAATAAAATATTTTTTATAATTGTAAAACATTTTAGAAAAAACATTGTAGAAACTAAAAATATTAACCTTATTTTGAAGAAACATCTTTCCGTTTCTCTCTTTCATTAATTTTCATTTGTCTAATTTTCAGTAATTTAAACACTATTTTGTTTTAATGCACTCGATATATTTTATAATTGTTATACATTACGCATTTCACAAACATTTAATTTTTCAGTGATTTAATTTTACAAAATACATAAAAAATCTGAATCATGCAAATATTTAATATTTTTTACTAAATGTTAATCAATAGTTTTATATTATAAAATATCGGTAAAATAATAATTATTTATATTTTTATATATGTTTTTTTTGCATGATAATATGAATAGAAAAATAATAATTTTACTTATTCTACACTTTATTCAGATAATATATTTTTTCTGTTCTAAAAGTTTTGTATTTAGAAATATAAAAAGAAAATCAGTGCAATTTTTTTTACATTTTTATAACAAAGTCTATTTTATTTGCTAGTACTGAAATGATAAAAGACATTGTTCAATTTCTAAACCAGGAATATTTTTTTAATCAATTTATAATTTTCTTTAACAAAATTATTAATAAAAAAACATTATTATAAAATTTTATATGTCGTTGTCGATATAAAAATTCAAAAATATCGGGTCGTTTAAAGATTAACGATGGCTTTCATAAATCTCATTAATTTTACCTTTTATTGACTTAACCTTTGTAATCTAATTCATGTAATAAATCATTTTAAAGTGTTCAATTTCATATTTTTCTCCTAAAGTATTTCCCCATTAATTAATTTTGGATAATGTGGTTATTGATTTTTTAAGGTAATAAGAAAAAAAGTACATATCATTATTTTATGCAAGTTTAATAGACCTCACACCCCATACTTAAACCGTAAAAATTAAATCAGTTGGACTACAAAATCATGCAACATCCGCCATATTATCATTCTCACCTTTACCCAATCATCGATAATGTCTTTAAACATTTGGACAATTCTTAAGGGATACATGTTTTAGAAACATGCCTTTAATGATTTTATCGCTTCTAGAACTCATGAATTTTACGCAATGGCCATAAATAAACTATTGTCTTGTTGATCAAAATGTATTGCTTTGAATGGTTCTTATTTTGTTTAATAAAGTATTGTTTTAATTGAAATAAGTGCATTAAAATTTTAATGTAAAAGTCCGACATTACCGAAGATCCATTTACTGCATTGTGATTCTGCACCAGAGGGAAAAAACGTTTATTTATAAAGAGAAAATGATTCCTTTCGTTAAAGCAAACTTAACTCTTGATTCAAAAATATTTTATAAAACTTTGAAGCCTAAATTTGTTTAACTGAGATATTTCACTTGACACTTTAGGAAGTCTTCAAAGAATAAAGATATTCCACACGACGGATTTAATATCTTCTAATATTTCAAATGGGAAAAAAATATTTTATTTTTTACTAAATTAAATATTTGTAAAATAAAAATGGGGATTTCCCTAATAATTAAAACAATCTATAATAATTAGGAATAATATTCACGATAATTATTTCACGATAATTAAGTTGATTAAAACAAATATATATAAATTTATGATGACTTCCATTAAGGTATATGTTAATTAAAATAATGTTCTGGATCCACTATAAAATAAAGAATTACGAAGTTCAAAGCCAAAAAGAAAAAATAAATGTTTCTCTTAGAAAGTGAGCGTTGTTTTAATAAAAATAAGTGGTTTGTTTAACTGAACTAATTTATTATTTTTGTTAAGATTTTTTTCAAAATATTCATTTTAAAATGTTATCATATTTCTTATAATGTCCCATCACATATCTTTAAAACATAAAGTAACGGTGGGAAACTCAACAATGTGTTGAATGATAAAGATGTGTCAAAGTAAAAATAAAATGCTTATATTGTTATATGTTGGCCGATCATTGATACACTAATGTTCATCAGTCTTGAAAATAGTGTTAGGTGAACACTTTACTATCTCAAATTAAAAATAAAACAGTCATAAATCGAATTTTGCTTACTCGATAAATGAAGAGGTTTTCGACATCACCTGTTTCGGATGTCAAAAAAATTAATTTATTTTAAAGACCGATAAAATTTTAGCCATCCTCAGCTCATCAAAGTAGCACTTAAAAGGAATTTTTTGGAAAGAGATCTCAGCTATCTTTGGAGATCATCAAAGTGTAATTCATCATGAACTGTTAAAATCCAATCAAACAGTTAAAGAGACTGAAATGGAGACCAAAGTATCTACCTCACTTGAGTATTATGTAAAATACGATTAACATTTTCGAGCGTAGTCATTTTAATTCATGACAGAACCCATACACATCACAAACAGAGGCCAGAAAATATCTGACTTGAGAAATGCTAACTTCTGTCCTTTTTGAACATCATCTGTTTTGTTGCTAGCACCTCATTTACCAAACAGCAATTCAGGTCCTTTGATGAGATTGAATAATAAGTCAAAGATTGAGAACAGCCAAGAAAAGTGAAGATTTCTTTATTCCGGGAATTTATGAAGTTCCTGAAGGATTGACGAAAATCACTGCTAACGACAATGGTTACTTTGGATAGTGTTCCTTTTTCTCATTTATATTTCAATAAAGTCACAAATTTGCAAAAATGCTTACTTTGATTAATACTGATTAAAATTTATAATTTTAGTTCATTTGTTTTTAACATTGGTTCTTACTACAGATCATTCCGCTTACAGATATACAGAGATCTTTTGAATAATGACCAACAAACGGTTTTTTCGCTGAGCGTCTCACTTACCTACTTAACCGAAATAAGGTTATTTTAGAAATGTCCCAAAATTCAGCTATGATCCGATCTCACAACGAACTCAATAATTGATTTCAAGGCAAAGCTCACTAAATAAACATTGATTTTCAATTGTTTATTATTATTTTTAATGGTTACTATTTGTAAAATTATTATTTTCAGTTTATATAAACAAAATTTATATATTAATTTATACTGCAACATGGGTTATCGATTATTCAAAGGCCACACGATCAAGATTTATTAATATTTATATAATATAAGATTTTTAAAAAATCATCTTAAAAATTAAATGTAAAAATATTTAAAATTGAGAATAAAATAAAATTTTCAACTGAATATTTTTTTTGTTTTATTGATTTTTTCATCAAACTTAATTTGAGATAATTTTATTCAGAACTCTTCACGAAGGTTATTTAACATATGATTTTTAAAATATTAAAATTTTAATTGATTTATTTTGTGAATGTTCATTAATTTAATGATTAATAAATTAATTTTTCCAAAAGATTATTTACACGAAAATGTTGTAACTTGTGTAGAGATATATTATTAAATTTTTAGTGTCAAATTATTCATTAAGAACTTTTGAATTAACTTTGTTTAAACAAGTCTTTCTTAATGGATTATTTTACTTAGATATATCTATTAGATCTACAAGCTTGATTTTGCCGTTTGATATATAAAAAGTCAAAACAATTACATTAAAAATTTTTATGTAAAATAATTCCCATCATTAATAAAACCGACCTCCCAAAGTTTTGGCAGATTATGAATACTGTCATAAAATTTTTGATTTGGTGCAAAACCACTCGTTCATTTAAATTTGGACCTCCCCGTAATTTTTGAAACTCTTCTCTGACAGATAGTATGTCATAGAATGGAACAAGTAGTAATCTGATGGAACAATATCTAGAAAGTATGGCGGGTGAGGTAAGACATCCAATTTCAGCTGTTTTATCGTCTCAGAAACGGTTTTTACAACACGAGGTCGAGTGTTGTCATGAAGCCATTCTGGTCTTTTGGCAATGATTTCTTCGTTTACTCGTATAAGCTGTTGTACATACCTGTTAGCATTAACTGTTTCACCAAATTTCAGTAATTCAGTAAGAAATTAAGCATTATATAGTTCATAGTTCCAACAGAAAAAACAAATTATAACTATTTATTATTATGTGAAAAAAGAATCATTTAAGGGCTTTTATGTTTCCCCGGAAAATCTAATATTTAATCCAGTCGAAAGAAATCTTTAATTGTTGAAAATTCAATATCATTGAAGGTGTTTTAACATCGTCCAGGTTTCTGAATTTATTTACGAGCATGAGATTCACCGCATTCTTGAAAAGATAACTCTGTAGGCCAGGGGTCTCAGGAAGATTTCTTAAAATACTATTTTTGAGAATTCAAGTCTTGCGTCGTGGCTGAGAAGAATTGGTTATAATGGTTGACCGAAACACCTTATTTAATATCTGCAGTCACGATTTACTTTCGTCAATTTGATGAACATACTTCACTATTTTGTTTTATGAAACTGAAATTAATTAAGCCTTGCATCATTGATAAAATATCAAAAGTTTTTGATATAATTAAATTTATTTATATAAAAAAACGCGAAAATATCGGAGATATAATTCTCCAAATTTTCATTAAATAATAAAACTAGAAGAACGAATTAAATGAAAAAAATCAAATTTAATTTATAAAAAATATGTATATCTTATATTTTTAATATTAAAATTAAATTATTATTATTATTATTATCATTATTATTATTATATATAATTTTTAAAAAATAAATAAAATACATGATAAAATAAATTGACAGAAAATCACGTTAAGTACTTCCAGAACGCCAAATTCCAAGAGCGATTGAAGCTTTTTTTTAGAAAATGTACCGAATCTAATTTTGAACAGTTATGTTAATTAAAGATGACCAGGCTTTAGACCAGCTTCGTTCTTCTTGCTTTAATTAAATTGTTAAACTTTTCAAAATCATTGAAAGAAAAATCAAATTTCTTTAGATGTCAAAGAAGATCTTTCCAAGTTTTGACTTTTAATTTAAATTTCTTCAATTACTTTTGAATCTCAGTAGACCTTAACTGAATTTACTCATCCTAATATGACAATAGATGTAGATCTGTATATTTCATTTAATCTCTATCAAAGTGGGACTCGCATAAGCAATTATTCCTTCTCTTTTCGTAATTAATTTTGGTCTTAACATTGCATATTAGTAGGGAAGTCATTTAGAAAGGGCTAATAGTCAGTTCAGATTGTTTGAGAGAATTAATAACCTCATTAATTAGGCGGACGGGGAAAAGTCATCGTATAATTATAGAATATTATTAAATTATGAAGCTTTTTAATTTATCATACCTTACCTTAGTCGAATCATAAACGTAGGAGACAATTTAGAAATTATTCAGTTAAATATTTAATTATTCTACAATTAAAAAGAAAGTAATAATACTTATTATTTATTATTAACAAAAAATCATAATTAATAAACTTAATTTGTGTACATTGTCTCACATATTTAATGGATAATGGTAATCTTTCTCGTTTTATAGTTACAAATTGTGATATAAATTGCATATATTATGAAACATGTTTCAAACTTTCTTTTCAGTCTTTGTCCGTCATCGATCTTAAACGTTTTAATCCATTAAATGATAGTACTTTTTTTATGAAGATCTTTTGTCAAATTCTGGTTCATTAAAATTATCCTTTTCTATTTTTAAAGTAATATTTTAATTAATCACAGAGAACACTCTGAGAATCCATTGGCTGTTAATTTTCCCAATTTGAATATTAATATCTGATTGCCGTTCTTTTATTAATAATGATTCACTTGTCTTTCCTTCATCCTTCTTATGACCAATGTCGATATATTAGGGATGAAATTTAATTATGAGTTCCTAATCAACAAACTCTATTATTAACATACAAATATAAATTGATTAAATATTCCCAATACTCTATATATATCTACCAATAAATTAATGCCATTGGAATAAAATTCAGTAAATTGTAAACTGAGTTTGTAAATGTCAGTTCTTATGTGGTCAAAGGTTTTTAAATTTTTTCTTTAAGAAAGTGAGACATTGAACGGTTTTATTAAAAATAAATATTATTAAAGATTCAGTTTTATTAGAAATCCAGTCTATTTAGAGATGCAGTTTTATTATAGATACAGTTTATTAAAGATAAGTTTTAACAAAAATGATTAATTATCCATGACTGCATTCCTAGAAGAGTTCAGTACACATGAATTTCCAGCATATAGAATTAAGAATTTTATTTTATTTTATGCCGATTCGACTAGAAATTAAGTGAGAATTGTGCGAGTGAGAGGTATTCAACAACATTAATAATAATTATTAATAGTTATATTTTGGAGTTATCACCTTTAATAATAATAAGATAAGACCAAACCAATAATAAACTATTTCAGTAAATCCGATTATTCGAATAAACTTTTCAAAAGTGAACCTCAATCTTTTTTAAAATTATATTATTTAATTTATAAACATTTATTAGGGCATTTTTATTTATAATTTTGCCATTAAAATTTTAAACATTAAAAACTGTAACTTATAAAAATTTTAATAATTTTTAAAACTTTATATTATAAAAATTTAATAAGCGTTAATTTAGATGAGAGATAAATTCATCCAAACCAATTTTTCGAACCACTAATAATAATTATTATAATTATTATTATTATTAAATGGGAAGCTTGCTGACAATCCAGGTAGGCATGCAATTTTAATCACTTTAAAATAATAAATTAAAGAAATAAATGTTTAAAATTTACTAATTAAAATTAAATTTAATTAAAATTCGTGACGTTTTAATTTTTAGGATTTTTGAGAAATAAATAATTAAACAAGGAAAATATTTCACTCCAAGATATAATATTTATATTTAATTAAAATATTACAACAATGAAACATTTTGTTGTTGATATATAATGAAAGTGATTAATGAAAAATATTCTTTAAAATATATAATTTTAACCAAATAGAATATATATTTATATATAAGTATATAGAATATATATAAAATATAGAATATAATATAGAATATAATATATAGAATATAAT
>JBBMKC010237227.1:0-11129 GCA_037834085.1 Bipalium vagum | reverse complement strand
TTGCTCTTTTGGCTCCTTTGTGGGTTTAGAATTGTTGCTGATTGGTGCTGGGACCTCTTTTTCTATGGATCCCAACAATTTTATCTTTCGACATTTTTATTTATATTTTACATCCCATTGGAAAGAAGACTATCGAATTACTTTATTAAAGTTTCAGTAGAATTGTTATAATTATTTTCGTTTTTTACATATTTAACTTTGAATATTAATATTAACGAATATATAAATATTTTTCAAATCAGATAAAAAAATTTTATTAGATATTTTTATGTAGATTAATAATAACTATTTAAGTTATTTAATAACTTAATCAAAACATAAAAATTCAAATATTTCTAATGTATTCGAAACTAATAATATTTATGAATTTGATTTTGAATATATTGGATCTAGTTCATTGCGATCTAAAACTATAATAATAAATAGCATATAAAGCTTGACTTTTTGATCATAACATGAAAAATATTGATTTGATCAAAATGAAACTTTCACCATTGTAAATAGCATGAAATTTTAGCGAGACTTTATGTATTATATATAAATTGTAGGATAAATGGTTTTCTTTTGAAATTCAAAAATAACATTTATTTTAAAATACTCTTTAAAAAATTATTCAAGAAATTTATGAGCAGTACTGTTCGACATATTCTAGAAGCATTAAATATTTTAATGTAAATTTCAAATATTTATTTCCATTCTATCCATCCGAATATTATCATATAATACCTTGTTTTAAAGGTAACCTTATTTAAATCACATTAAAATAATCAAAGTTGATTAATTAAAAATAATAATCCCACTTTTACACACCATATATCAAATGAAAAAGGAATTTATATAGAATACTTTAAAAAAATTTCAAATCATTTTAATTAATATTAATTAATTAATTAACCATTCAAATTTTATTGTTATGTTAAACTATTTATTAATAGAGAACCCTTCATCCGATTTTGATGAAATTAAATGTATATATTAAGCTTATTACTTTCTTTATATCAATAAATTAAAAAATATTTATTTATTTAAATTACATAATTAGAAACAAATAAATATCAAAAATCAAATATATTTTATTAAAAATTATTTTAAAAATTAATTAAAAGAAAACCCTTTGATAGATTTTATAAATTATTATTTTTTATCTAACTTTAAAATTTTTCATTTTTTGTAAAATTTAATCTTGTTAATTTTCTATTTTTTCTTCAATCTTTTTAAAATTTTTAATATGTAACTTACTACTTTAATGTCAAGTTAAATACATTTGATGAGTATAGTTTTTTAAAATATCACAATATAGATCATTAGGTATTTAAAAATTTATTTTACCTGCTTTATATTTTAAAAACAAAAATAAATTTTGTATATTATATATATTTATTTTTCGAATATACACGTTTTATTAAATGAATAAAAAATTTATTCAAATATATTTTCATGAAACACGTTTCGAACTTTTATTTTACAGTTCTTCATCAGTCAATGTTTTTAATATTTATATTTCAAATCGCTAAATCTAAAAAAAAGTTAATCGCGGAAAACATTAACTATCTATTGGTTATTACTCTCTCCCGTTTGAATGGTAATATTTGGTTGCCTTTCTTTGATTAATAATGATTCACAGAGCTTTCGTTCATCATTATTATCAAAATTTCCCATAATTATTCTGAATTCGTTCTCTTTAACTATGCTTTTTCTTTCACCTCAGTTTGCTGAATAATCCAACACCTTGCTTGTTCTGCTTGGTTGTGAATGCTCGCTAATGCGTTTTCTGAGATGACGCTGTGTCTCTCTTATGTTTAGATTATTACATCCATGACATGTAAATTGGTACACAACATTAGCTCTCAACACTATTGGTGTATGGCTTTTGATTTTTAAATAATTTCTAGTTTTTGATGTCAATGATATCAATTTTAAATTCTCATGTTCAACAGCTTTTTCTAGTATGTTTTTGAAAGCTTTAAATCCTTTTGAAAATTGGACTTTTACGATTTTTTTAAACTCTTCTTTTTTATTTTCCATTAGTTTTTGGTGATCTTTTTCAATATTTTTTTGCGTAATTAAATTTGAAACGTTATCATTGATGATCTTTTTTATTTTTCTTTCTGGATACGCGTTTCTAAGTAATCTTTCTTTGATTATGTCCAGCTCTTTATCTATCTGTTTGTAATATGATGTTAATGACCACGCTCTATGGATTAATCCTTTAATTAGGCCATTTTTATATTTCTTCTCACAAAAACAACTGTTTCTGAAACTAATTTCTGATCTTTTTCTTTTTCAATCGCGAATTTGATATTTTGATGCAAATTGTTAGTAAATGTTTCTCATGAAATTTTCTCCTTTCTCACATTAATTTTTTTCTATTTTTAAAGATTTTTCATATAGCGCATAAATTCTCTATATTTCTTAAAAATATCACTTAATTTTAATTTTATTTTTTCAATAATGTGTTCAAAATTTTTATTAGGAAAAAAATATTTCCAAAAATATTCTCCTGTAATAGTATAAATTTCATTAAGATCATTAACATATTTGGGTTCAGAATCTTACATGTATATAGATTCATAAATAAATTTATAATTAGGATTATGAATTTTAAATTTTTGTAATTTTTTATAAATAATTTTTTTTCCACCATTAATAATTCTTGAAATAATAATTAATAATTCAAAACAAGCTCTAAATTTTTCCAATATTCAGAAAATATATTTTCATAAATAATTCTAAATCTTGTCTTTATATATTTTATTAATGAAAAGATATATTTATAATCCATAGGAAAAACATTATTTCACATTTTTTATTAAAGTTCCAATTAAAATTTGGGATATTTTTTTATATGATTTCTATAATTTTAATTCTATTTAATTGTAGAATGATGAGACTGGTATGTTTTGTTTCTGTATTTATGAAGGAATAATTTAACTTTTGAAATTTTAATTAAATTGGTTTTTTTAGTTATTTTTGATATAGTTATTTTGATGAAAGTTATGAATTTTTGTTATTTTGTTTTGTTTGTTTGTTTGGGTTTATTTGAAATAATTTACAATAGTAGTGGGGAAATGGATAATTGCGTCTAAAATCCAAACTCCAAAAATTTGATTTTGATTTTTTCAATGTCCCTCCAACCCTCTCAACTTTGCAACCGATTTTTTTTCAATGTTAAATATCGAATATCGAACAAATCCAATTTAATCTTGATTTTTTCTAATTTTATGAATTTTCTGATTTATATGAATAATAAATATCGAATATCAAATAATCCCAATTTGGTTTTGATTATTTTCCAATTTTATGATTACCGAATGTTGAAATACAAAATACTGCAATACCACAATGTCGAATACTGAATATGAAATTTAGGAGTTTGGCGCAATTAGTCATTTCTCTACTACTTGTAACCTTTTTCAAATTTCAAATTTTAATTTTTTTCATTGATTTTGCAATGTGTTGCATTTTTAATTTTTAATTTAACCCAATTTGATTTTGATTGTTTCAATTTTTCATGATTTTTTATAAATTATGAATTTTACAAATTTTATAAATTTATTATTTTTTACTTAATAAACATTTTATTATTATAAAAATTATTGAAAGCAGAGGATTTATTTTGTATTTAATTTAATAAAATTTTTTAAACGTAACAGCATTAATTTCTCATTTAAAATCTAAAAATCATAATGAAACTTTATATAAAATAGATAATAATATTTTTAAGGAATTCCTGGAAGTGATTTTATTTATAAATGAATTACATTTAAGTAATATAAATTTCCTATGAAAATAGATATTAAAAAATTTAATAATCAAAATAATATGTATTTGATTTTTAGAAAAGAGTATAAATGAAAATAAAATAATAACGCCAATTCATATCGAACATTTTATAGCTCATCCAACTATAGAAGAAAGAAAGTGTAATTTTTTATTATATAGTGGTGGAAATATGTTTTCATACATTACTATTTTTTGCAATATTTCTTAAAGAACACAAATTATTTGAAAGTAATTATAAATATTGTAATGAATTATGAATTATAAAGTTTTTATACACACGATACAAAGTACTAATAAATTTTTCTATATATTAAATATAAATTATACATTTTTGAATTATAATATTAGGTAAAATATTTTCATACACTTAATTATTTTTTATAATAACACATCTTTATCAGGAATTTTTAATATGCATTCGAAAAAAGTTAAACTAATAATTAATAATTTGCAAGATCTCGGAGAATCATATGGCTCAAAAGCAAAGAAATGTAAAATGACCAGGATAGCAGTACAAATTATTATTAATTGCAAAATAAGAAAAACAAGGAAGAAAAGAAGGCCGAAAATGCTTATAAGTAAACTGCAATCTCTAATGCAAAAAAGATTTATAAGTAATGAAAATTCATCAGGTGTCAAAGTTTCTTCAAATGCAATTTTAAAAGGGACCAATTTAGATGTTTCAATTAGAATTCTAAAAAATTGGTTAAGAAAGAATGAATATATATAAAATATATAAATGGAGAACAGAAATTGCAACCACAGAAAATTAAGAATTAAACTGATATCATCATGGATTCATAAAAATATTGCGTGGGAAAGTTCAGTATTCACAGATGAAAAAAGCTTTTCTCTGGATGGTCCAGATAATTGATAAATAAATTGTTTAATAACAATATATTTTAAGTAACTTATAATAGGTTCACATATAATCCAAAGAAAATAAATTTCAATAGGGTAAAAGGGCAATGACAAGGTGACGTATTTATGGTTTTGGAGATGCTTTGAAAATACTTTTAGGCAAACAAAATGCTGATACTATCAAATCGTTTTGTGTGCCAATAATGAATTTAAATATTCAATCTAAGATTTATCTGGTACAAGATAATTAGAGCATTCAGGTGGCCAAGCAAAATAAGGAATTTTTCAAAGTATAGGATTTTGAAATAATTTAGTGGTCATCCAAATCTCCGAATATTAATTTAATGGGAAACATTTGGAAAATGCTTTCTGACATTCAAATAACCAACCGAAGAATACAAAAGAATTGCGAGAAAGATTATTTCAAGCAGTTGAAGAAATAAATTAACGAAACTCGATATCTCCAGGAATCTATGCGGTACTATTTGAGAGAGATTTACAAAAATATTACTCCCAAAAGGAAATTTGTATAACGCATAAAACTGTATAAATGTAATAAAAGCTTCTTTAGTGTATGAAAAAAAAATTCCATATTGAAAACTATTTTTGTCATGCTTTGTTCTTAATATGAACTTAGAAGTACAAACATCATAAGTTTTCAAATTTATGTTTAAAAAATAAATGAAATAAACCTTATAAATGATTAAAGAAATATCTATCCCATTACAAACATAACCTTCAACAATTATACTAGATGCATGAAAATATATTTCCAACAGTATATAATAACTATTATGTATATATGTATATTATGAAAATTACATAGTAATCATATTTGTTTAATCAATTTGAATTCTTATCGTTTAGAAAATGTATTAACAGAACATATGTATTTGTCAAGAATGAATGATTTATGAATTGATTTTAATTTGTAATTGTTGTGGTGGAGTGAATAAAGTTTTATTGTGAGTGCTTTGATTCAGTTTTTAGGGTGCGGATAAAGTATTACCGTGGAAGTTTTGATTCAGTGAGGAAACAGATAAGGTTTTATCGTAAGTGTTTTGATTCATTTTGGTTTTAAATTCGATAAAAACAAATACAACAAATTAAAGTGAGGCGCTGTCGATAGTCCAGCGGTTACTTGCTAAGTTATAATAGTAACATGTGTATGAAATTATATTATTTTATATATAAGTATTAACATTTTATATATAATAATTATTAACATTCTTATTACCTTTATTTTGATCTGTGAAGAGTACAAAGTTTTTAGGATGAAAAAATATGTGTGTTTATATCATATTGATTTTAATTCATATACACTTTTAAATTTTTAAATATTTTATCTTATATAATATTCTATTTATACAGTGCGCGTAAAAAGTCTGTCCACCCCCTATCAAAAATACTAATTTTGATATATATTTCAATTTAATTATAAATATTGTTTAAATATTAACTTTTTGTAAAGATATTTAAATAATGTAATCAAATATAACATATTTTTAAATTATATTTGTCAAGAATGTATACATTTATTGTTTTAGATAAATAAAATGTCTAGAAATTTAACAAAGAATTAGAATTAAAAAGATGTTGCATTGTTGCATTACGGAATAATGGAAATTCTTGGACTGAAATATGTCATCAAATCTTGGAAAAGTACAACAAGACGGTGACAAAACGCGGCATGCAATATATTTGGAAGAAATATTTCGAAACAGGTTCGGTGAGTGATAAGATGAGAAAAGGCTGACCAACTAATGTTTCACCACAAGCTTCACGAGCTATAAGACGCATTTGCAAAGCGATTCGCTTTGCATCTTTTCCTTATATCACCAATAGGTACAATTCATTTATGTCCGAAATGTATCTGTTAGTACTGTCTAGAAAATTCTGAAAAAATATGGTTTTCGAAGTTATACAGCAATTAAGAAGCCGTATTTGAAAATGCATCAACTACTCAAAAGACTTTCCTGGGTTAAGACTTACAGTTCTTGGGATGCGGATAAATGGGGATATGTGGTATTCAGCGATGAGTGTCTTTCAATCTTAATCGTCATCAAATAGGTTATTGGTTCGAAGAACTGCATTGGAAAAGTATAACCCTGCCTTTCCCACCCAGTTATAGGACATGGGCCATCCATTCATGTCTGGGGTTGCTTCAGCAGTAATGGAGTTGGACTTCTAAAAAAAATCAATGGAAACATGAATGGCGAGAGATATCAAAAAGACATACTTCATGACTTAGATATAGTTGGCAAATTCTTAGTCTTTCTAAAAGCAGCATTCGTTTTTCAACAGGATTTGGCTCCTCCTCATAAGGCCAAAAGTACCCAGGGTTAGGTTCAAATAATATAATATATATCTCTTAAAATAAATAATAATAATCAAATAATCAGCAAATGTCTGTAATCAAGTGTTTTTACACAAAGAGAAAAATCAAATGTTAATACACTGAAAATCAAATGTTAATAATTAAATAATTAAATGTCAATAAATATCTATACG
The DNA here is from genome assembly GCA_037834085.1 of Bipalium vagum. NCBI lineage: Eukaryota > Metazoa > Platyhelminthes > Tricladida > Geoplanidae > Bipalium > Bipalium vagum. The sequence continues at coordinate 3,974 of JBBMKC010237227.1, read as the reverse complement.
TAAGGTTAATTAGAAAAAGAATAAAAATTTAGAGACTCTCATCACTTGTGACGACAGGTCCAAAGGGTGATTAGCTTAGCCAAATCCGGTCCGCTCAGAAACCCCCTAACCGCACAGGATCCGACATGTGCTCCTGTCGCATGGCGATCATAAAGAATGAAAAATCATTTGGAACAATATTCTGTCGTCGACTATCTCGTGCCCCTCCTGACAAATATCCTTGCCTTTGACGAATATCCTTACCTTTGACGAATATCTTTGTAACCTCTTCTGACGAATATCCTTGTCTTTGACGAATATCTTCACGACAATTTCTTTCGGAGAATTTTCTGGCCATCCACTGCGGATTCCAACTCCTTATATACTATTCTGATCAGACGATTAATCAATCGTAAACCAGCTTTATCAATGGGGAATGTCAATTCCCTTTTTAGCTTGATAATTATAAATCGGTCCTTCCGTGCGGACCCTGATCTAATCTTGGCAATTTAGGTTCGCCATTGTCAAGATTAGATCCTTTAGGAAATAATTAATTGCCCCTTTTTATTTGGATGTACTTTTTAATTAATTAATTAACTATTATTATTAATTTATTATTATTATTATTATTATTATTATTATTATTATTATTAATGATAATAATTTATTTCTGACCATCTTAATAATTAATTGATAATAACCAATCTAAGCCCTATTGCGACCTTTACCATACTTCTACTTTTACAATGGTTGGCAAGGATGTATCCTTGGCTAACCCAACAGAAGCATTTAAATATGTTTATCTTTTTAGAAGCTTTATAGAGAATAGCATGAAGGATCCATAGGCATTAAGCTTATGTGATCAACTTGACGATATTATTACTAAGTATCGTTCAAAATAATGGAGACAAACTAGTTTGTTTACGTATGAAATAAAGATTTGAAATACAATTATTATTATGTGATTTATTCTATTTATCAATATGTGTACAGAGTGTTTTTAATTGAATAAGTCATTTTACAACTTCAAAAAATTTACCTCTTTATAAAGTCAAACCACCATATGACGTCTTACATAAATAACATTTTTCTTACAATATTATTACCTCTCAATAACGTAAAACCAGTTTTAAAGAGGTTTGATTGTATATGTAATTTAAGAACAATTTCTTACTAAATCAAATCATAACTAATTTTTAAAATTTATTTGAAACTGAAATAAATTAAATTATTTTTTTTACCAGTTTGATTATGTAAATTTTATTTATGATGTTTTAATATATTAAAAAACAGCCAAAATTGAACTTTTTGGAATCTTATATAGAAAAATATATTAGTTTATTATTTAATTTTATTTAAATTTGAAATAAAATGGCCAAGAATTATGGTTCTACAGATATTTACGAATCAAAAGGTATAGAAATTGGTTTGCAAATATGCAATAAATTTTTTTAGAGGATGTATATAATTTAATTTCTCGCATAAGCAGTAATGTTCAGATTATTCGCCAAATAAGTAAGTTATATGGTTTGTTTTTGTAAATTTATTAATAAACGTAGCTCGGGATCTTAATGATTTATATTCAATAATGGATGGCCGTCATGATACACCGGCAAACAGAAAGAAAATGTATTGATTTGTGCACATCTATGCTTATTACTAAATTTATAGGTTGCAAAATCAACAAAAGGCTAAGGATCTTATAATTTCGACTAATCATCTTTTTGAAACAATTGCAAATTTGAAATATAATGATGAGGTATTAATTATGAAATTTTATTTAATATATAGCCACTAATAATAATTAATAGTCATAAAATGAAAAAATAGTTCTAAATATTTGGTACTTTATTAAAATTGAATTTATATTTTATTAAACTAAAATTTTGTTGATCATATTTTTTGTTCTTGGATTGCATTTTCTTGAAACCATTATATTGTTATGATAATTTTGTTGAAGCTTGATTGATGACTTAAAAATTTATATAATTATTAATAACACTGTACTGAATCGACTTTATTTCTTAATGAAATCATTTTTAACTGTCAATTTTTCGAAAAAATGAATTAAAATTTTCATTCATCATTTTTCATTTGATTATCTCAGATCTATAATGGTCAATTGTTCTGATAATTTAAATATTTACGTTGGAACATCGATCAATTAGTGTCTTCATGACTCTTTAATTCTAAAATTACTAAAAATTTTTTCAAATAATTAATCACAAACAGATTTTGACACGAATTAAAACTCAGTAATAATTTTCAAATACATAAAAATATCAATAAAAATTTTTGTTAACTCGGATTAAAATATTTGGTTTTTATCTTTATTTACTCCGATCTTTTTAGAATGAATATAGTTTTAATAGCAGTAGTTTTTCGAAATTCTCAAATCATTTTTCCGATTTAATTAAAATTAATTATATTAACCAAGTATTCTTGATAAATAAAATAAATTGCTTCAGTGCGATATGTAATAATTATTTATAAACGCAAAGTTATTTTTTGAGTTATGATTATAGATTTAATAGTTAATAATTTTCTAAAAAAAACAATGGTTTTCAAGAATTATGTTAATAATTTGTCGCAGATTTTTAAATTGTTCATTTTTAAAGAAAATTTTACAGGTGAAAATTAAAATAAGAAACAACATGAGACCAGTACTCGTGAAATAATAAGAAATATCAAAGCGGAAGGGTACCAAGCATAATTAGCCTGGAATGGATATAAATGAAAATACGGTATCTTCAGTTACAATCGTTAATTTAAGTTAACAATTCGTAAATTTACTCTGTAAACCTTGTAATTAATTTTGAATACAGTAAAATTCCTTTTATCCTGACTATACTTTAAGCATGAACGATATCTGAAAATTGTTGATTAACGTTTAATTCATACTGAGGTTATTGGGTACCAATGGTTCGGGTTAATCAGGGTTAAATGTAACTATACAAAACCTCTGTGGCAAAATATAATTTCTGAATCTATTGTAGAAAACATTAGTTTTATCTTGTCTGTCTATGTCATCATAAAATCAATATAACTAGTTTATACTTTTCGTTGTCATGAAATTTCCAATGCCTTCTTGAAAACAAAGAAAAGAAAGTCCACCAATTGATTGGTTTATTATGTGAAAAGGGAACCACTTAGCACAAAAAGGAAATAGTTTTATATTATCTGTCAATCTCAATTTTCCATTAATATAGTTGGTATTATATTTCTTGCATACTTGAATTTTACCTTGCCTTCCTCTTGAAACTAAAGATTTAGTTAATGACCGAATAATTGAATAAATGGATTGGTTTAAGGAACAATTGGTAAATTTGTAAAGCAAGTTTAATCTTCTATTATTTTTCAAATATATGAGAATGTTTTGTGGTCTAATAATTTTTTTGTGTATAATTTTTGAAAACTTATGCTTGAACTTAATCCTTTTATTTCAGGTTTCGAAACTGACGGTTTCGAAGTCGAAAGAAGAATATAACAATGTACTTTTAAAGTACAACGAAGTGCACCAAGTTAGTGTTATTATTGGTAGTTCTAAATGTAATCGCAATTTAGTTGATATTGACAAAATTGTCACAAATGGCTTTAGTGGCAAGACAATCTATGTCGATAATTTCAATTGAAAAGGATGAGCCTGTCGAAAATTTCGACGCACAATTAATAAATGATGACGAGGAAATGAAAATTGAACAAATCAATCAAGAAAGACTTCAACAAATTGAGGTATTCTTTACGATATTTTCTTTATAATGAAGGTAACATCTTTTTTCAATTTTTTTTCATTTTTAAACTATCATTGAGCGATTAATTGATTTTTTGTAATAGTCCCAGTTGACAAATGATTATTTATTTATTTATACAACTTAGCCAGTTTATCACCGGTCGTGGCCTTGACCCCACATACCCCTTATGAGCAGAACATACAACAATGTTACAAATAAACTGCTAACAAACACCGACCCCACCCATCACCATAGTGCATCAAA
>JBBMKC010237218.1:0-11129 GCA_037834085.1 Bipalium vagum | reverse complement strand
AAAAATTCATTATTTGATTTTTTCTCATAAGTATTAATGAAATTGTAAAATTCAAATGTATCTTTTACTTCATATTTTCTGTTTTTCAATGGCTTTATCAATTCATCTAACACTCTTGCAACTTTATATTGAGCACTATTTATCATTGAAAGTACAGGTTGATTTTCTTTATGGATCTTTGGTAAGCCATATAATTTAGCCGGTTGTGCTCCTTAACTGATTAATCTTTTTATCAAATATTGATCTTTTATATTCTTGTTTTTATTCAATTTTTTAAAAAATTTATTGATAAATTGCTCGTTTTTAATAGGGATTGATATGCTGCTGCTTTTAAGTTTCAATTTTTCGAATTCATTGCAATTCAGTATGCTATTAACTTTATCTAAATATTGGTCTTTGTTCATTATGTATAGCCCGTTTCCTTTATCATATTTTGTGATAATCAGATCTTTTTTGTTCAATTTTTTCATTATCTCTTCCTCTTTTATATTTATTATTTTTTATATGTTTCTTTGCATAGCTTTTCAATTTTCGCTTTTAATTTGATGGAATTGGTGTTTGCTTTAGTACCGTGATTTGGTCCATATTTTAGAATTTCTCTCTCTTCATTCGTTAATTTACATTCGAAAAGATTAAGGATATATATATAACCAATGAACATGAGCAATTTTAATAAATTTCTCGAATAAATATTAAATTTTTAAATTATCATAAATTATGAAATAAAAAATAATAAATAAAATAAATTCAATCTACAAATTAATCAAAACGAAAAACTTTTTATATAAATAAATTGCTTTTATCAGAATTTAAAATTAATAATGGAAATAAATCTTACATCTTGAACTGGTCGACATTTTGAACATTGACAAAGAGGATGGCACAAATCTTGATGGATATCTATCGGTTTCTCAAATTCAACATCATCAGAAATTTCTAACATAAATTTTATCTGAAAAACAATATAATATAGTTACTTTAGATTTTCTTATTTTAAAGTTTAATCAGAAAATTTTTAATGATTTTTCAAAATGAATTTGGCTAATTTTCATTTCAAAATCCCTGAGATTATTTTATGTATAGGAAATATAACGACAGAAAATCTTCAAAAATTATTGTTTTAAAAATAAAATAAGTAAAATTTTATAAAAATATTTACAAGAAAGCTAAAAATAAAAAAAAAATAATAATAATAATAATAATTGTACTTAAAATAGGTTGTTAATACACTTTAAATTAAATTTTTTAAAGTTATTAAGATCACTGAACCTTCTCTAAATTGTAATAATAATAATAATCACAATTTATTATTATTTATTTTTAGGATCGAGTTTATAAACACTTAAAACTGCTGATGAACCGTTCACTGTAATGGTTGTTTTCATGTTTAATCTTTCTTACTATAAATATAACTACTGAATCTTAGTGACCTTAAAAATATTGAAAACACACGCAATAAATGTAAATAAATAAATAATTAGGTGAAATATGACGTTCTTATATATATATTTAAATAACTACTCATTTAAAATAACATTAGATTTTTCAATAAAAACCAGAAATATTTCTTTATGAAAAGTGAATTTTGTTAAAATGCCTAAAGAATAATTGTCTTTTAATTAAATCAAACTCAAATAATTTTTTAAAATGTATATATATACATGTATATTAAAAATACATCATCTGAATTTTTTCAATTATTAGTTTAAATTTACTTTACAATTTTAAGAAAAATTCAGATTTTTAAAAAAGAATTTTGGATGGATGAAAAATCTTCACTTAAATAATTTTATCATTGAATGTAATTAATTTTCTCTTATCAATTAAAAGAAATTCAGTTTATAATTAATCTATAGATAACTGAAAAATTTTGGATAACATGACTGTCATCGAAAACCAGGCTTAACCAAATCAAATAAAATAATAAATCATGTTCTATCCATCATCGTACATTTCTTGAACTTCACCTGGATTTTCCGAGATTTATAAAATTTTATATAATGCATATAAATGAAATCTGATTTTTTTTAAAAATAAGCTAATCATCTATTCACTCTATATTATTCTAATATTAACATTTTAGATTTTATGAAATAATTTTTTATTATATTAAATGTGTGAATTAAATGGGTTGTTTTTATGTCAATTATTGATTATTTTTATAAAAAAATTAATTTAGATTTATTTTTTTACTTTAAATATATTTGCTAATAAATGTTTGGAATTGTAAGAAATTTTTTTTTAACTTAATTAAGTTCAAAATTCGAACCTTGTATATAAGTATTAATGATCCTAAGATAAATCTTTTTTACAACAAATGAACTATATAGGTAAACACACAATCTTTCTATATAACAACTCCGTGAACTTCGTTCATCGATGTAACAATGAAAAAACATCATTTTCGAAGAACATCATTCCCCTTGTACTGTATTTTCTGCCTTTTTCTATGCTTTGAGATTATACTGTAATTAATCAAGAAGAAATACAAGAAACCAAATCAACTATTTAGTCTGTGTAAAACAAGACCGAAAAATTTTTCAGCGACTACATCCATAGGTAGGTGAGCTGGACGGTTGTCATGCAAAAGATTCTCTTGCTTTTGCATCTTGCTCTTGCATCTTATCGTTCTCACAGCACTAACAAGTGCTCAGTAGCAGTTCAAGTCGATGACGTTCGGAGAAAAGTGGGTTTTGATCACACCTTTTGCAGCGCAAAAGACATTTTCGATGATATGTCTTGAACGATGCATTTTTTGTTTTGTTTATCTCTTTAAAAGCACATATACGAGACTCATGCTTAATGTATGGAACACATCTACTTTATAATGTCTCATTCTTCCTTAACGTACTTTTTCAATAAATTCTATCCAGTCGTGAAATAAATTCAGGTTTTCTTGGCTTCGCTTTTCTTCTATATCTGTTGACAAAAGACATCGGACGATTGAGTAATATATTCTGATTCCAATGCTTTCCAGCATGTTCTGTACAGTCTTCTTGTTTAAATTAACTCTAGTAGATGGTGTAGTAGATAATCTTTCTTTCACAATAATTTTTAATTTTTCAAATTTCTACCCAATTTTTTATAAATTTTTTTTATCAAACACATTGTTCCTGTCAGAAGAAAATTATCTGGTCTAATTATAAATAGTAGCCTTGTATGAAGGTACATGTCCAATACTTCATCCAAAATTTGAATCATGGTGCATTATTATATTTCCAAGTAAACTGAAGTACAACAATAATGCAAAGTTACACTTCCGAAAGTCACCCGCGAGAAAAGCTGCAAATTAGAATTGGGCATTTTGCTACATATTCTAAGGATATTTCTCTAACTGTTTACCATCTCTTTTAACCCAAAAGCAATCATAAGATATTTATTTAGTAATAAAAATGTTTTAGATAATAAATGAATATTTTTAAAGTTCACTCGTTATACCAATTTATTCTACTTCAGAATAAACACTTATTAACATTTTCTGCTGATATTTTCCTTTATAATTTTAAATTTTTGCTTTTAATCATATTTAAAATTAATAAAAGTTAAATTTTTCACAAAAAATAAACATACCATTTGTAAATCTCCATCAGCAACCGCTTTGAGCAATTTTTCTACTTTCTGATTAAGGGTAACGGAAGATGGAAATGATGATCGCCTACTCATTATTTCTTTGGCTATTATTTCGGTATCCTTCATAGTTTTTGTTGACATCTTTTGCTTTCCAATTTTTAATGTCTGCATGTTATGTTAAGTTTTTCATTATTAAATTCAATATCAAACCCCTCCTGACAAAGAAGAATGGTTCGAGTCTGATGTCAATTTATCGGAAATTGATGCAGCTGTCTCTTTGGAAATCGTTTCTAATTCTTGCTTGTGAGCTACAATTTTTATTAATCGAGCCAGTTTTCTTGTAGAGGCAACATCTGCTGGTCTTAGACCTCTGTTGTTCTTGATTATTGCGCAAGCAGAATTATCCAATAAACTCCGAACAATAGAATCTAAAGGAAATTGAAAAATAAAAAATATTTCTTTATTGGAAAATTATTTTGTCAATGATGAGTAAAATGTTTTATTCTTCTTCCTGTTATATTACTACATGTATAATAAATTACTATAATAAATTGTTCCTAAGCTTCTTTTTATTCAAAGAAGCTATCAATATATTAAAGGAATGATTATAAAACTGAAGATGTCATGTGTAACCACAATGTAACTGATATGAATTAATTCTGTTGTCAGAAAAAACCAGAAATCAGGTGTCAGTAAATACTAAGAAATATTTTTAGTAATTTCCGGTAGAAAATTGGAACACAGCTAAAAATCCAAAATACAGATCGTTCATAATTTTTAATTTTCATTCGTTCTGAATTTGGTTGAGCATCCCGTAAAATTAACATTCCCGAAACTAGTTAAAACATTGTCTTTGTTTTAAAACCCATTCCTTTAAATGAGCCTCCAACATTGACCATGAAATCAAACAATTGTCTTGAAAATTTTGCTTCTTTATTTCCTTTAAATTCAATAACATCTTTTTTTCTATTGTTTAATGGGATTAAATGAATGCAAAAACAAGTCATTCTCTTTTTTATCATAATAACTGACAATGATTTTTGTGATAATTGATATTTTAAATTTTTATTTAATCAAATGATAAAATTTATGTACTGTGATGTTCTTGTTATTGTTAAAGTTTAATAAGAATAAGATAGTTCCCCAATTAATAATAATTAAAATGTACAAATCTAGTACAGATTTTCATAAAAATTAATTTTAGAGATCTTAATCACAGTTGGTCTAATAACTACATCGTCTTTAAATATAAATAAAGAAATAGTTTTTCTTACTATAATAAATATTTCAATTAATTATTTATAGAAAATACCATACACCGTCTTTATAAGAATAGCCTTATTAATCATTATTGAAAAGTATATATTTATTCGTTATATAATTTCGTATTAATATTTTAAAAATTTTATATTATTAATATTATACATTAGTATTTGCCTGGTTATCAGAAAGGTGTTAGAATAACTTTAAATACAAAGAATATTAATAAAAAAATACTATAATTAGTATTATAAAAAATATTATTAAATATAATATAATATTAATTATTCTTGTAATTTGATTCGTATACATTTCTATTTATTAAATACTGTAGAATTATATAAAATTTTCATTTAATTGAGAAAATAATGATCTTTCGATTCACAGAATCCAAGAAATTAATTTGAATTCATTATAAATTGTAGAGGACATCGAGTAATATGTATTAATAAAATGGTCATCAATAATTTTTGAAATTTAGATCAAAATATATTCACTATTAAAAACTTTCTTTTTTAATTTTTATAAGAGGACTGAATATTAAAATGTTTAATGAATATTTAATATAATATAATTTATTAGTATTCATTTAAGAAAATTAATGTTTAAGTCACTTTTAATTTAAGAATAATTTAAAAAATAATGAAAATTAATAAATATCTTTTGTTTGAATAAATTAAAGCTTATTGGGGTTTTAAAAATTTTTAATAAATAACTTATTTAAAATAATGTTTGTTGTCTGAAATGATCTCTCACATGCACTGATCTTGATAAGTTTTCAGAGTACTTTGATAAAGATAATCATAATTATTACGGCATAATCAGTGTCAATAATTAAATTTTAAGGAAACCACTTGTAGGAGAATACAGTAAATCAATATTATTATTTTTTGAAAAATTATTATTTATAATTAAATCAAATGTTCTCAAGACTATTTAAACATTTTACAATTAAATAATTTTTATCTAACCAATAAAATAATGACTTAAAAATAAAAGAAAATAAATTAATTTTTATTAAATAATATTTTTCATAATTGTCATAAATGTTTTGCTTTTCATACAGGGATAATTATATTAAAAATAAATTTATTTGTGCAAAAAATTAAAATATTTACATTAAGTTAATAATTTTATTTAATGTTTGCTTAAAACTCCACTTTCTGAATTTTATAAAAAGTTTATAAAGAATAAATACGAAATAAATTTATTGTTATTTTTTTTAGAATTTAAATTTTCTAAAATATTAAGCTAATTTCTAATTTTAATTAAAAATATTATTTAATAAATTTCCAATGTAGACTTTAAAATATTTTTTAACAAAAACATTAGAAATGCTTTTTTACATAAAACTTAGTAGAATAATATTTATTATATTATTATTATATTTTAATTATTTATTGTGTATATGAAAAAATATTAGAAATTGAATAGATAAATAATTCATGAATTCACTTTCCATTAAATTAGGAAAATCCTCTAAATAAAATAAAATAATTAATTATATATTTTTACATTAATTTTTATTAAGATACATATTTTGTTTACATTAAAACCCTACACTGATATAATAGTTAAACATTTAAACAAAGTATTCAGTAAAACAAATTTCTAATTAGTAAACATCATTTAGTTTTTAATATATAAAATTATTATGATTGCTTCTGAGAGTAAAAATTTTTAAAAAATTCTTTCAACAAGACTTGAATGTTTATTTATTTGAAAGGTATCATCAGTGGTTTCTTATAATTTAATTATGCTACTCAGTACTGATAATGTAGATGAGAAAAAATTTACTAATTTAAATTGCAGTTCTTTAAAAAAAAAAGCTAGCAACAAATCTCATTTAATATTAATTATTAATTTTATTTTTTGAGTTGTCATTGAAAAATATCTATTCAAAAATCGAATTTTTGTTATTATTGTAGAGGCATTTATTTTAAAGATACACACAATTATATTATACATATTTCCCATCGTCAGCTCAAACATTCCTAAAAATTTAAGATTATGAATTAATATTTAGGAAAGGTAAAAATATCTCAACAATGAGATCCGAAAGAAATAAGACTCAATAAAAAAAATCAATATAAATAAATATATTAAATAATTAAAATAAAAAATTTTATAAAGATTTATCATCATTAATTTAATTTGAAATAATTATTTTTTAAAATCATAATTTCTATTTAAAGAATTGTTATTAAAATAAATACAATCCCCACCAAAAGTCTTTGGCCACTCTTAAAATCCTATTTCATGTAGGGCAATGATTTGTGCCCGTTTTTATGGCAATAATTCCTTACCTGGTATATTTAGATTTCTCTACAAAATATTATTAAATCATTAATCAAAATTTATCAATAAAAAATAAATAACTAAAAGATAAACTAGGCTTTTTTACATGGTGGCCAAAGACTTTTGGCGGGGACTGTATATATAAAAAATTATATTACCATAGCCCCACATTGCTGCGATATGTAAAGGAGTGTTACCAGAATTGTTCACACAGTTGATAATCAAATTCGATTGCAAGGACGCGTAATAGATTAACGTGGAGACACACTGGAACCAAATAACATTGTTTTAATGTAAGCTAAAGAAAACCCGTTACCGAAGAATAATCGTGTTCAACTGCGATATGCAACGCCGTTTGTCCACTGAAGTTTTTCACGTTTATTTCAGCACCCATATCCAGTAATGCAAAAATAATATCCTGATGACCTCTTCGAGCTGCCAAATGAAGAGGAGTCTCACCTTCCAAACTTGTGGAGTCAATGAGATATTGAAAATCCATTAATAAATTAAGAATTTCCAATTGACCACAATATGCCGCTTTGTGAAAAGCTGCAATGAAATCATAATGATATAGGAAAATTATAATTAAAATAATTTTTAATAAAATCAAAAATATTATAAATAAAAAGATTATGTAAAATCAAGTAAGTATGAAAAATAAAAGTAATTAAGTAATTAAAAAATTCATAATCTTTTCAGGACAAACATCTTCCAAAAATTGTCAGAAGATCATAATTATTTTTAAAAATTAGTTATATTGACAAACTGAGTTTAAAAAATGATAAAAATAATCAATTATTTTATTGATCAAATAATTATTTTAATTTAAACAAATATTAATTATATTACAACAGTATTAAATGTACTAATTTTAATTTTCTTTTTATACAGAAAATAGCTTTATTAAAATCTTTCAATAAGCGAAATCGAATAATTGAAAAATGTTACTTTCCTTATTTCAATACATATAACTGGTTTAGAATTTTTATTCCCTATGTTATCATTTTAATTTTATTATTGGAATAAAAAATTAAAATTTGTAATTTTATTTATTTTATTATTATATAAATATATTATTGTTATCTAAAAATAAAATTAATATTATTTTAGCAAATTTTCAATAAGAACAATATTTCTGTTAAGCACCTTAAAAATACTTATGATTTAATACTTGATCAATATAGAGAAACAAAATACCGACCGTTCCATCCTTTGTCATCAACCGAAGACAAGGAGAAAGCTAACGGCTGTGGACTATGATTATCAATAGAATATCGTTTTTGAGTCGATTCCACAGTATCAAATGTTTTTGATTCTGGTAAAATTTGAATGTCTAAAAGCTTTTTCGATCGTTCAACCAATGATTGACAGCTTTTTCTATCGACAATTACTGCTTTACAATCACACAATGGATGGCAATAATGATCATTAACTTGGCTGCCGTTAAAATTACTTGGACCCACAGTTCGTCTAGAGACTGCTGAAGAATAATCAGAACGATATGATCTCTGAATCAATTCTTTCACTGCAAATGTCTGACCAGATTCGATAAGCTAAAAACAAGATTAAGCAATAACTTTCGAATTTTTTTCATGAACTAACTCTGAATAATTGTCGAACTTGATTTAACTCGTAAGCAACAGCTCCTACTCTACCAGAACTGAGCTGGGTTTGAGAAATGTCTTCATAATTATTGAAGGATGAATCTACACTATTCATGGAAAGCGTTGTAGATACATCCATTACTACATCCTCTTCCACCGGACTGATATTCATATTTCGTATATGTTCTAGAGTTGCTTCCAAAGTAGTTAAATAATACCTATACAAGACAATTAATTTTCAATAAAAACACCTAAAATTTTTTAATTAATTTTTAAATTCAAATTCAAATATTCACTTTTTCTGGATTTTCGATAAATTGGAAAAAAAATCTGTGAATTTTAGAGTTTAAAGAAGAAATGTTAAATTTTTTTGAATTTATCTTTGATATTTTAAAATTTTTAATGAAGATCCAAATCGTTAAAATACAGAATATAAATTACCAGTCTAGAAATAATAAATATTTTTAAATGAAATATTGTGAAAAGAATTAATGTAAAATAGAATATATATATATATATATATTTATTATTAAATTTCACAATTTCATTTATCTCAATTGTTTAAATTTATGAATATTGTTATAGACATATGATATAAACAAACAAATGAAGATAATTGATTTTAATTTAATATGAAAAATAATAAAATGGTTATTTTGAGATATCAAAAAGTATTAATAAAAAATTAAAGAGAAAGAATAGCAAAACAAAATGAAAAGTTTTAGAAAAAATCCGTAATCGATAGCAGAATAAATATTCTTTTTAGATATAAATTACCTATGAAAAACAATTAAGGAATGCTAAAGTTAATTTTTTAGTTAAAAAATTTAAATTGATCATAAAAATAAATATTTTTAGATACTACTAATAATATTGACTTCAAAAGAATTAAAATACTATTTCTTAATTTATTTTTTGTTATTTATTCTCTGTTAAATTTATATGTAAAATAAAGCAGCACATATTTTATAAATATTTTATTATAATAAAAATGAATTTATAATAAAATACAATTAGAAAATTAGATATAAAAGAAATGAAAATCTAATTTTATAAATTCATTAAAAAGTCGTGAGGAATCCACCTGCGATAAACATATAATCTTTATTGACAGAGCAAATCTCTGAATATTTGAATAATCATTCTTATTTTATTTTTAATTTCGTCTATATTAAAAGTAAAACTGAAATTGGTTTTATAATATTACAGCTTGATAATAACCAAAAAAGAAAAATCAAATAATAAAAAAGGCTTAAAAAATAAAAACTAATTTAAAAAAAATTATATACACTACTGAAAAAAGTATTCATACAGTGGTTGGCGAAGAATAACAACTGTCAGGGAAGATCGGATTATTCAGAGATGCGTCAAAAAGAATCGGCGTGCGTCTGAGGATGCATTCTCTATACAATTGATTAAGGCAAATTATATAAATGTCTCGCCATCAACTATCAGAAACCGACTGAAAGACAGGTTTACACGGTCGAATGGTCAAAAAAACCTTTCATTCTAAGAAAAATATCAAAGAAAGGGTGAAGTGGGTCAGAAAGCATTCCTATGGTCGGACGAGAGCAAATTTAATGTATTTGAGAGCGATGGAAAAGTTACTGTGTGGAGAACTGTGAAAGAAAAATTTAGGTAGAGTACTTCTAACCGACAGTTAAGCATGGTGGTGGATCAGTCATGGTATAGGGATGTTTTTCGAAACCTGGGGTGGGGAAATTACATTTCAATAAAAAAAGATGACTACCTTAAGATTTTGAAAGAAAAATTGATGTAAACCACCCAACAACTTGATATGGAAAATAATTTCAAGTTTCAGCATGATTGAGATCCGAAAGGTATGGCGACGATTGTGACAAAGTGGCTCGAAGATACATTTATTTAGATCATGAAATAAGATGATTAATCACCGGACATGAATCCTATTGAGAATTTATGGGCCTAATTGAAAAGAAAACTCAGAGAGAATGAAATAAACTGCAAAAAAATGTTAAAAGCATGTCACACAGAAGTTTCTGATTTTTCAAAAAAACTTGCGCAATCAATGTATAATAGATGTCAAATGGTGCTTAATAAGAAAGGAAGACAAATAAAATATTAGACATACCACATAAATTTAATACTTTTTTGTTCATTTCATAAATATAATTGTACGAATAATTCTTGTGGTCTTAATTTCCTGAGTTATTAAATATCTATAATTGTTTTTTATCAGTTATTTTTTCGTTTAATATTAAAAACAAATATATACAGTTTGGTCCAACGAATTGTCCACCCCTTTAAAAAATCCACAAATTTGTAATTTTGGTAATAAAACTTAAATAATTTAACAATTATTTAAATAAAATGTGTTTAAATAAGCTAAATTGTTTATTTTAGCGATATTTTGATTTA
>JBBMKC010237207.1:0-11130 GCA_037834085.1 Bipalium vagum | reverse complement strand
TTCCCTAAAATAAATAACATTTCTGTTCTAAATAATTCTGTTCTGAGACAACCATGCATTACTTTCCTTTTTTTACTTCTTTACTATTAATAATTTTTTACCATTATTTAATTAAAATTCTAAAACATCAATTCTAATACATCAATAATAAAAAGAGTTGCACATTTTTCATTTAATAAGAAACTAATGAACTCCATCACTGAAAAAATACTTTTTTTCTTGTTAGATTTTTTCTTTTTTGCTAATCTTATTAGAATTTTATTTAATCATTGTTTTACTTAATAAAAAAAACTAATAATAATAAAATAAATAATAATAATAATAATAAAATATTCAAATATTAAAAAAATAAATTAAAAAAATAAAATAATGAAAATAATTAATAAAATAATAAAATAATAAAATAATAGTAATTATTATTATTAAATGGAACGTAATTAAATAAAATTTCTCTTATCAAATGGTCGTATATACTGTTGTTCTGCTACTGAGAAAGAGACGGGTTGAAGGATAATAAGGGAGAGGATTAAGCAGGAGAGAGGAATTAACGAAGGAAGGTTTTATCAGTTCAGACGGCGATGTCAATTTTGAAAAATGATTTGTTTACGAATTTCAAGAATAGCAGCATCATTAATAATTCTTCGGAAAATGAACTTTTTTTGGGTAAATAAATTTTGTTTCTCTCTGCATAATTTCGAAAATAGATATCTGTAACAGAACATTTCTGCTTGTTCCACAGACCTCTCAGAGTTCACTGAAAAATCTGTCGTGAGTGGAGTTGTTATTTATTCATTAAACTGAATAATAAAATCATTTAATTACTTTATTTTATTTAATAATGCTGATCATAGTTTAAGAATACTCGGCACTTGTAAACAAAGATATAGTGGTATTTATTATTATGTAACTTAACCATATTAGCACTGGGTTATAACATTTCTTTATAATAAAAATTTATTTTAGAATATTCCTCTTCCAAAGAAAATGTGCATTTAGTATCATCTTCTTCGTTGATTTTTATCTTCTTCCTGTGGTTTATGTATTTGTTTGTTTTTATCCGCCTAGAGTCACTTGTTGATTGTGAGAGGATGCAGAGACGTTGCGAGAAGGAAAGGGTTTAAAAAGAATAAAGACCAATGAAGGAAAATATAATGAAAATATCAAGCATAGTAAGATTAAATACTGATAAAAATATCAAAAATATAAAGTAATAATAATTGTAGAGGAGCAGGAACAGTAGTAATAAAAATAACAGCAAAAACAATAATGGCAATAAAAATAATAATATTGTAAAAACGAAATTAAGTAACTGTCAACAATCGCTGTATATCTTTTAGATTTCAAGTGAATCAAAATTAGTTTTATTCTCTTTATAGACATGATTTAAATATAAATTATATGATTCTTAAATTGATTTTTAATCAATAAATTAGATAGAGTAGTAAGTTAGTTTATTGATTGGCCTTATTTCTTAGTGCAATGTAATTCTTCGGCTACCATCGGCCAATCAATTAACAACGATTGTATGCAGTGACGTTTGATATTTTGTGGTTTGGTTGAATTGAAAGCTTATGTCATGATATTTTTAATAATTTTTGTCTCTAACATTTTTCAAAATTAATTTCCATATTATAGGACGCTTTTTAAATTTGGTAAATAATTTTTTCATTAAAATTATTTTGAATAATTACTTCTGGTCTAAATATTGTTTTTTTTCCAAACTCCATTGGTTTTAGCAAAATATGTGATATATTTGTATTACATTCAAGGCATTTTATATTGAAAGCCACAAGCGATAAAAAATGAATGAAATCATTATCAAAAGCAACAATTCAACAGGTTATACAATTCCCAAAAAACGACTTCTAAATGATATCGCTAGAGCTTTCATTTATCTGGATATTCCACTGTAAACATAAAGGAATGAAAGCATTAGAAATCTTATTAAAACATTTGTCACATCTAATCCTTGTGAAAAATGATGTGGATCCAATATTTCTGAGATGTATGATGATGAGATTATGAAAAGAAAGGCTTGATGATTGATGAATCAGATTTATCAAAATTGAAGATGTTCGGGGTATACTTCATACATTTAATTTGTCAGATTGTTTCCGCATTTCAAAGGCACATAATGAAAAATGAGGCATAAAGAAGGTTTTATTGCTTAAAAAATATACTAAGAGACAGTCGATATTAGGAAAATATAAAGCCGTATTTCGTTTTAAGTCTCAATGCTTAAGCCAATTATGATGAGATCAAAGATCATGAGAAATAAATACATTAACATCTCAATTTTTGATTTTTTTTCGTTAATAAAGTCAATTTCTTTATAGTTTTTGTTATTTAATCAATCAAAACGTTATGTTAATTTTTATTTATTTTTATTTTTTGGCGCCCTAGTCACAATATAAATATTTTGGATCAACGTTATAATTTATTTTAATTATGACAGTGAATCATTAATTTAACAATTCCTCGTGTTTTTATATTTAAATCTCACTGTTTTTATTAGTTGTAACATTATTTAATTTTTTTCCTTTTCTTCATCATTAAATTTTAAAAATATTTTTTGAAAAGATTTCAATTTAATCTGAAAAGAATTTAAAAATTTATTAAAAGTAAATTAATTAGGTCATTTCATGAAATATGATGTGACCTTAAAAGCAGGATTTCAAAGGAATCATCCATTATGAGCTGCTGAAAACTGATTAAACAATTTATTTTATAGTATAGTGTCAGTAAATTGAAATATTTAATCAAGCGATCATAAAAAATGGAGATTTGAATTACCGATTTAAAAGAATGTCACATGACAAAGCCCATACACATATGTTTAATGACTTGCCAAAAATTGAAAGAACGTAGTTAAGAAGCTCTGGTGCATCCAATGTATAGTCCAGACCTAACACGGATGGACTACCATCTGCGTCTATCTCCTCAATTTTCTTTATGAAGATTCAAGGGAAACTGTGAAAAGTAAATTCTACAACTTTTTGATCAGAAATCCAGAAACTCTAAATTGATTGAATTTACAAGAGTAATGGCGAAAGGTTATCGAACAAAATTGATGATATTTCCTTCAATAAAGTTCATAAGTTACATGAAAAATAAACTGTATTGTTTCTGAAAAACGACGGAAACATTTTAGGTCACCCAATATTTCATATTTGAATTTTTCAAATTTTAAACAATAACCGAAACCCATTTCCAAATATATTATTCTTTTTACGCAGAACAAAATACAAGAATAATTATTGATCCCTTTCCTGGTGATATTTGTTTCAATAAACAGAAACAGGAATAGTTACTAATGGGCCTATTTGTTTGTTTATCTTTTGAAAACATTAAACAAACAAACTTTAATAATGCTCTTAGAATATTTTCATTTCTTTCATGTCAAACCACTTTACACAAACAAAAAATAAATTTGATGAAATGTAACACTCAAGAGAATAATAATAATAATAATAATAATAAAATACTGTACGATTTTTAAAATTATTTATTTATTTATTATCACAAATATGTCTAATCAATTGTGATTTTATAATATTGATAATATTTCACTATATTATTTATTATACCTTTATTTGTACACTGTAATTAAAAGTTTGTTTAATATTTCCACATAATTAAGTATCAGTATAGAGCAGTATGGTAACAAAAATAGTACAGTAATGATACAGAGTTTTCCGAAATATTTAATCCTCATTTTTCAAATATTGGGTTGAGGAAATATTTATGAAGGTTTTTTAAGTTAAAAATATATTTATAATAAATTAAAAGCTTTCACAAAATATTGTATGTTTATAAGTATATTGATTTTTGTTTTAATCGATAGTATATCTGAATTTAATATTTATTTAATTTTTGCTATTATTTTCAGTTCATAAAATGGAATGTCAGGATGATAAATTGAGTATTTCCAACCAAATCTCCTATTCGCACTTAATCGAGGAGTTAGCCCCGCTAAAACTGCTCAAGCAATCGGTTCTGTTTATGGCAAAGAAGCAATGCTTGTAAGTACCGTCCGGCGTAGGTTTTTGTGATTTAAAAATAGGAAATTTGATCTGAAAACTGATTAGCTGAATGTGTGTGATGAAGAACATTTGGACCAGTTTCTTCAATAAATTTTTCGTCAAACGACTGGAGAATTAGCGAAGCAGATGAATTGTGACCAAAAAAAGGTGTTGAATCAAGCGGTGTTGATAATTAATCCTCGTTAAATTATTCTTAGAAACATTGTTTAAAAATCTCTTTATGAATAATAAAACTATGATGATGTATAATGTATAATGTATAATATAATATAAAATATATAAAAACTAATAATCGATAATATTATTATTATTAAGATTAATAATGATAATAATAATAATAATAATAATAATAATAAACAATCTGTGATATTTTGAATAGTCTGCTCAGTATTGTTGATATTTCCCTGGAAAAGTTAAGTGTAAAATCCCATGGAAAATGTTGGCCAAGGCTGGCCACACTTTGGTGAGCGATGAACTGAAAAGTCGAGAGCAATAAAATTTCGTACAAAAATCATTTATGTAAGTCTTTCAAACTGTCTTTCGGGAATATCAATTTAATTGAAATATTACCACGACAGATTTAAAAGGGTCGAAAAGAATAATTCTTCGGAAAATTCATTAAAATATTTCTTGCGTGAATAATCAATTTATTCTAATTATCACATTTCACAGAAAAAAAACAAAAGTGCCCAGAGAAAAGTTGGAATTTGTCTGACCAAAAATAAATTGTAACATCAGTTTTAATGATAATATCAGATAATATAATATTTGAAGATTTAATATTAATAATGTAATACTTATTATAACTACTTATAATAAAATTTGTGAGTATTTAAACTGATTTCTAATTTCTGAATTTTTATATTGTGCCTAATTTAACTTTTTAAAATATTTAAATTTAATTTTGTATATTTATTTTAAAATAATTTTTATTTTGATATTTAATGATTTTGTTGATATCGCAGCTAATAATAATCATCATCATCATAAAACGAAACTCAGCAGACTATGGTCATTTTAATTTTAAAATTCTTTATATTTATAACGTATGGCTTATTAATTAAAGAATTTTAAAAATAATGAATTTTTAAGGACTAAATAAAAATTATCTTGTCTTAAATATAAGAATTTAATTTAATGTATTTCAGAGATAATTAATGTATTGATTAATGTATTATAAAATTCAATAAATTAATAATGTTAAAATTTAAAAGTATTTTCAGAAATTTATGATCAGTTATACATTTTTGGATCAATTTTCGATTTATTAAAGACTATAAAGCAGCAGTTCTCAACGTCTTTTCTATAGCGGTCTTTTTTTCAACTTTTTATGATCTTGGCGACCCAAAGTAAATTAATATTACTAAAAATAACACTTAACTCAGCATATGTTATAAAACCAATAAAACCATCCTATAATAATAAGATTATCAGATAATAATATTACCCATAAAATACTTAACTGTTGTAGCTAAGGTAATTGTGAACAGAAGTAGTTTAATCAACATCACAAACTATTTATTTAACAGCATTATGAAATACGATATTTCACATGTAATAATTTGAACACCTGTCATAATTCGGCGACCCCTTTAAAAATGCTTGGTGACCCCATTTGAAGTCGCGACCTCAAGGAGCGAGAACCATTGCTATAATGTAAAGTTTTTAGATCAATTTTCTGGGGAACCTAATAATGAAATAAAAATTCCAGTTTGATAAAATTTTTTATAAATATTCAGATTATATTTTTAGTTAATAAATTATTAAAATATATATATAAACAATATTTTTTCTCCTACGGATTACAAAGCAATATACGTTAAAAATAATAGTTATAATATTGAATTAATTTTTAATTTTATTTAATATATTTTATACAATAAAAGTATAGCGTAAAAAATCACATTATAATAAAATAATATCATTTTATTTATTTGAATTTTATTAATTATAATATTATCGAAATTTATAAAGAAAAAAGAAATGTACGAAAAAGAATTAATTTAATATATAAATAGTTGCTTAACTTTGGTTCTAATTCTTTAAGAGGATCTTGCTTTGAAAAGGGAAGAACATACTAATCATTATAAAAATATATTTATAAATATCAAAGAATATAATAAATATTTTAAAGAAGAAAGCAAATCGTTTTGTTTTATTTCATCTTCATCAAAGAAGAAATGGTTTTACAATATTAAACATTTGATGCGAAAACTTGTTCCGGGATTATGCTAATTTGGTTTACCAAGAAGAGGTACAAGTACAATTGAACAAATTATACTAATTATTATGAACCACGAAATTGATCAGTTTCAAACAGATATTACTTATATAATTGAATTTCGGGTGGAAATTGGGTGAGGATTATAAGTATGAGCCATTAGCTCGGACTTAAGACAATAGAAATAGATGATTTGTGATCCTAGAAACTTTGTCCAGAATTCTCACAAAATATTCTTATCAATCAAATTAATTAAGACATTTTATAAAATGTTAATTAACCTTAAAAGTTTCCATCCTTTCGTCATAAACTGTTTTAATTTGAATCACGGACAATGAATAAGATTGAAATTTAAATTTAATAAATCTATTAGTAAAATCAATTCCTTAAAGTAAATTATTTTAATTAGATTTTTATCAGAATTAAAACATGTCACAAAATAACTTTGAAAAAAGAATAAATATCAAGGAAAATGTTAATATTTTATGTTGACCGTATTCTCCGAACTTTATTTTACAATTGAAAATTTTTTATTCTAATTAAAGACGAGGTTAACTAAGTAAATATCGGTATAGAAAGAATAATAAAAAATTCATATTCAAAAAAATACAAAAGGATTATCAAAGATATTGTGAAGAATTAAATAATAAAAATGGATAAATAAATCAAGTGTAAAAAAAATAAAAAAATATAAAAAGATCTAAAAATTATATCATAAAAGCTAAAAAACGAAAAAATATTTTAAAACGAAACTACCAACGCATAGAACACCGTAATCTAATATCATATACAAATTTATATGTCATCGATGTAATAGTCTATACACACACAGGACAAACGGATTTCTTATTATTGAGTACTCTCAATTAAGTAGAGTCAGTAAAATTTAAAATACTTGCAAAAATTTTTGATTAATTTTATTTTAATTAAAAAACCAAATTTTCTAATTTTTTCAACCAATGTTTTTTGACCTACAATATAAAATCAGTACTTCCTTGTTTAACTATTCTGTATATGATTGGAAAGACCTCATTTTGGCTCAAATTCCGAAGGCTTGTAGCTGCAATCTGTTATTACTAAGGCCCAGCTTTTCTTAGATGGACACCTTGCTCGATAAGATTTAGCCTTGTGGTTTAACATCTTTTCTTCAATCTGAACAATTTTATTTCCACATGATTTTTATCAAAATATATATTTTTATTCTCTATTAGTCTGGCTTGAAATTGGATAGGAACAACTTATAAATGTATCTATGATATAAAAAAACCTGCTTATATCTAAATATTTTATGATATCGTACTGTTGAGTACCACTATTTAATGCACCATATTGAATTATTGTATAAAATAATTTTAATGTAAGTTTAATTTATGCAATGTGTCAAAAGTGATCTATTTTTTCCTATGTGTGAAAAATGACCTGCTTCTCACACAATGTGCATAATTTGAGCTGCAATACTGCAACAACAAAAACATTGTCTATATTTTCTTATTATTTTTAATTAATTAAGATTAAGAATTAATTGAATCGAAAAATTATGCTGAGCTTTTTATTGGACTGGAATATAACAAAAGAATTTGACTTGTCACTTTAAGCTTAGATCAGAAAATAAATAAATGAACCATAAAAACATATTTACATGGAATTATTTTTTATTTATTTAACTCTTATTTGACATAATATGAAAATTATTATCATTTTTATCTAATTTAATTTTAAGGGTTTAAATTATTTAATCTTAGTTAATTTGTTTAACTAAATCATTTTCATTAAAATCCGTTTGTCAACTTTTAAAATGGAGATACTGTTTGTCCTTCTTTCATGAGCAAATAAATTATTGACATAATAATTAGATTAATTTAATAATAAGTAAAATTTATTTAAAATTAGGTTGAACTTCGATGTTACTGCAACTCTTTTGTCAAGGTTAATTTAATATTTCTTATGTTATACAATTATTTTTAGAATCCAGACTTACAGAATGATTTTTTAATTAGAGCGCAGAGAACTTAATACCGACTATTTTCGTTAAATTTAATTAAAATACTATATAGCTACAAATGTTATGCTAAAAATTATTATGACTGTGAGATTAAATTAATCATTGAAAACAAAAACAACGTGCTTAACCTATTTCAAATAAGATTTGTAATTTTGACCAATTCATTTTTTGCGCCTTCTGAAAGTGTTTATTTAAACAATTTGCTATTTTAAACTTATATGATTTTTCAAATATTTAAAATAAATATTAACTTTACATTTTTTTATAAATATAAATAACGTTACTGCTTATTTTATTTTGAAGAATTAATGCATCCTCCTCTATAATAAATAAATAATGATTTTATTGTTTAAAATCGTCATATCTTAAAATATAATAAATAAATATAAACTCACTTTTTTTTAATATATAAAATTATTTTGTAATTTATGTTAATATCGCGGACTGCCGTCTGTTTAATTTTCAATAAATATTCATTTTTATAATTTATAAAATTTTTTAAATCAAATATAATGAATGAAAATTTGTTTTAATTGAAATGAATCAACCGAAATAAATTCAGTTTTCAGTGAAGGAAATCTGATAAAAATCGAAAAATTGTCAATTTTATGAAAATAATAAAAATAAATCTTACAGATAAAAATAATATTTGTTAATGTATAATAATAATAATTATTTATTATTTTTTTATTAAAAATTTTTAATAATAAATTAAATTAATATTGTTAATTATGAAAATTAATTAAATTATTTTTTTCTATTAAAATTAAAATAATATAATTAATGATCATAAAATTTTTAATAAATTCAATTTTTAATTTTTATAATTTATTTGAACAATATTTATAAATATAATTAATACATTATATATTATATTCTCACTTAAATTTAATGAGAAATATATTAAATATTTTCTTTTTTTTATATTTTATAATATTTTTTAAAGCCAATTTTAATTAAAGGTTTTCACTGTAAGAAATGTAAATAATTTTCAGGGATGTTTTGATTATAAAAATTAATTATTATTTTGCATAGATTTATTTATTTTTTAAAAAATATATAATTTTCCTAAATATTTAACTGTGTTAAAATAATAAATAAAAAATGAGTTACCAACCATTTATTTAATATTTAGTTAATATTTGAATTATTTACTTATTATTAATGTTTTTTATTACTTTATGATTGACAATAATTTTTAATTAATTTTTTATGATAATTAAAAATATTCAGATAATAATTTTATTATTTTCTCTTTCAATATTTATATATATATATTTATTAATTAATATTTACAAACCAAAAAATACTATTATTTTGAAGTTAATAATTTTTTTAATTTTTATAATATTATTTTAAAGTTAATTATAATTCATAAAAGAAAACGAAAATCATTCGCAATTTTTGATAATAAACTTAGAAAAAAAAACATTTTAATTATAATTTAAAAATATAAAAATCTTTTTAATATAATTATTGATTAAAATTTTTTTGTTTATAGATTAAATTTAATAAATCTTTTTAATGAAACATTTTCTAGATTTCTGTAATAATAATAAATAAAACAATAAAAATAATAAAATATAAATTATTATTATTATATTTAATTTAGAATATTTAATATTATTATATTTATTAATTTATATATTATATTAATTTATATATTATATTTATTTATATATTATATTAATTTATTATATTTAATTTGAATACATTTATCAAAATAAATCCTTCGTTGTGAACATTTATCTTAAATTTTATTCCTCATTTTTGATATTTTCAATAAAAATAAAATAATACATTCATACAGCAAACTATTTCCAATAAAATAAAAATAAAATAAAATAAAAAGTTTTTCACCTTATAAAACAAATGGTCGAGAGAGCGAGACGAAGTCTGTTAGAGAATCCAATTAACCGTGGTAAAACAATAAAAGAAACTTTCTGAGGAAAAAGGCGAAAATATCAATTATCGTTTGAGACAGGGACGATCTGATTGGCTGAAATTATCAAATCAAATTCCTTCTCCCAGCACAATAACATTGCTCAATATTTCTTCCTCTTGTAATTTTTTTATTTATATATATATTTTTTAACATTTTCCTTCAACATTTTGTAAAGGATAAAGAAATTCAATTTATTATTTTATTATTGTTTTATTACCAATTATTTTTATTTTTATAATTTATAATTTTTTATTGATTTTTCTTTTTAGCTATTTATTATTTATTTTTGTTTATTTAATATTATTTTTATTTATTATCATTATTTATTATGATTCACTATTATGATTATTATTATTTATTATTATTATCATGATTATTATTATTATTATTAATCATCTAGTACTATTGTTATATGTACGATTGCCATGATAGAAAGCCTATGTTAACTCGAAAAATTTTTTAAAAAGAAATTTATTAAAAACCCCAAGAAGAGAAAAACAAATTGAAAATCTGATGGATACATAATTCGGTTATCGACGATGTTATTTCAGCAGAAACATTATCTTTTAAAGCTGTGATCATCTCGCGAGTCCGGCGACGGAATTGGTTTTTCTGCCTCTTTAGATAATTACACAGCGTTGATTATAGACCGCAGAAATGATGAGGGTAAAGTCAAACATATTTTTCTTGAAAAAGAATTTTTTCAATTAAAAGAAAAATAAAGAAAATTCTTGTGAGAACGATAGAGGAAAATGTCGACCGATAAATCACGTTTATTATGAAATCATTAAATATATAAATATACATAATGATAATAATCATAATAATAATAATAATAATAGTGATAATGATAATAATGATAATAATGATAATAATGATAATAATGATAATAATGATAATAATGATAATAATGATAATA
>JBBMKC010237196.1:0-11131 GCA_037834085.1 Bipalium vagum | reverse complement strand
ATTATTTTTTTTTATTCATAAATAAGATAATTATTAATTAATGAAAAGAGATATTTTATCAATAGTATATCATTAGAGTATCATGTAAAAAAACATAATGCAGATTTATATAAACTAGTTAAAATGCAGTCCTATATATCCATTTCAGATGCTTCGTCAGTGCAAATCTTGAGATAAAATCCATAAATTTTGATGAGAATAACTTCGACAGTGAATATGAAGTTTCGAATGTAAACAATCAATGGATTGTTACAATAATGATTCAAGTTAAAGGAACGGGTTATCAGAAATCGCCACCATGGTAATGATTTTATAATATTTGTCTCTGATATATTAAATATAAAATCGTGTTAAATGTAATTAATAATAAATTAAATTAATAAATAAAATTTATTAAAATGAAAAAATCTTTAAATTACTGTTTAAGGTGTTCAAGTATTTTTATAAAGATAAATAAAAAGAAATTGAATTATAATTATAATAAATAATAATCATAAAGCAAATAAAAATGATATTAATAATATGAATTAATAATATAAATGATATAAATATAATATATATAAATATAATTGATAATATGAAAAGATACTAATAATCATATGAATTATTATGACAATTATAAATAATAGTAATATTATTAATCCATGGTTTTCCGAAATATTTAATCCTTCAAAAGAAATTCACAAGTAAATATCGATTTAAGATTTGAATATGCTAGATAAATTTTGGATATTGATCTACAAAGATTTTTTTTTTGAGACGACTGAGACTATTTTATGGGAGGATTTTAAATTGTAAATAAAGCATACCATTCAATCGGTTTGATTAAGTTTTTATTAGTGGAGAGTTTTTATGTTATTTTATGTTAGTTTTTATGTTATTATATTAAATTTATTAATACATATAATTATATATCAATATGGTTATCACTTATTTTTGCCAAACTTTTCCAAAAAATCTGTACTTCTTCAAGTTAAATATTTAGAAATGTAAACATTTTATTAATAAATAATGTATATTTTTCGTTGTAGTAAAAAACTTTCAATGGAAAATGATTTTGCATTGGCCATAAAAAATCACAAAAAAAATGGAAATTAAATTTTATCAAGTTTTAATTTTTTAATTGATTCTCCTTCCGAAGAATGATTGACAATTCATTGTCTTGAGAAATAATAAATTAAATTATATTTTATATGATCCGATGATTCATTTTGATTTTACCCCTTTGGAGAGTCATAGGGACTGGTAATTGAATAATTAAGATTGATATTTGTAATACGTGTCAAAAAACTTTGTTGGAGCTACACAACGTGGAGCTTAAGTGTAAATTTGACGATTTATTTCCGTGGAAATTCATTATTTTATTAATAAATTAATGAAATAGTGATAATCGCTGAAAATTAAATGTTTTTTCTTTTTTTCCATTAGTCAAATTGCAAGAAATTTTTAATAATAAGTTTATTAATTTTTTCCATTATTTTTATAACAAAAATATAATATAATTAACGGAAGTCAATATATAAATAATTTATGAATGGATTTTAAGATATTAATAATGATTGAAAACATCAATTTTCATCGAAAAATAATATTATGAAAATTTAGTTGATTCTTAAAAAAATAATGTTCCATTAATAATTTATTATTCAATATAATTTCTGTACTTTTGACAGAATTATTTATTAATAATTAAATAATTTTCAAAATGTCCCGACTTAGATTTGTTATTATTTGTTATTAATATTATATGTGTAGTCTTAATTAATTTATAATTTTTATTTATTTAACATTTGAATATTTATTTAAATATTTATATTTATTAATTTTAGTTTTTTTTAATATAAAAATCAATATTAATCTGTAAAATATCTTTGCGCAGATGCAATACGGTGAAATAAATACTACTGTTCCTTGGAAGATATGATGTTTTTAATTACCTATATAATTTCACCTGACTTAAGTAGTGTAAGAACTTGATTGCATTAGATGACCAGGTAACGACCGTTCTTATTTCTCTGTTGCGAGATCCAGGTAGCCGAAAGGCCGCTGGTATTCAAAATATACTAACCCTGTGAATACGATGAATAAAAAAGAAACACGAGGCAGATTTTCCTCGAAAGAGACGTTTTTTTCTTAAATAAATTTTTGTTATGACACTATATTGTAGTATAATATTATATAAAATTAATTAATACTAATTAAATATATATTAAACTCTGAATATATTAATACTAAAAATAAATTAATATTAAAATATATTAATACTAAATAAATAAATAATATTTTTTATAATTCCTAAAAAATAATCATCTTATACAATTCTTTAAGTATTAATCAATTCCAAAAATCTCATAAATCAATTTCTAATTAAAGTAGTAAAATATTTTTCAAATCTTTGGCAAATATTAATTATTTTAAAAATATTATTTACAAATTTTAATAAAATCTTCATATTTATTAGCAGCTGATTAAGTTTTTCATTTATTTTTTCGAAAAATTTTAGAAAATTAATATAATAAATTTTATTTTATCAAGATGAAAAATTCGAATTTTCCACAAAGGAACTTAATTTATTTAATTTTTTAAAATTAAAATTTAATGAAATATCTTTTTATACCACATTTAATTTATTTTCAATCCTCTTCACGAGATCTTTTATTAAAAATATTAATTTGATTTTTCATATTTCTCGTGTTAAAGTAATTTCCTTCTTTATTTTATAAAAATTAAAAAACTTGGAATTTTTCAAAAATTTTAATAAATTAAAACGCTGTGGTGACTTTTTAAATAAATTGTTCGTGTTAGGTGTAGAAAAGTTGGTATGCTGGTAAATATTATTAATTTATTTAATGAAACCATTCACACGTGGTAAAACTGTAATATTAATAATAAAAATAATATTTATTTATGCAATCTTAAGTTCTAAAACATTTTCTGTGGATCTTTGAACTTTTTATAACCTTTTTTCATTATATCCTTCTTAGAAATATACTTGTGAGAAATAATTTCCTCTTGAAATCAGTCCTAATAGATTTTATATATATAACATATATTTAAGTTTGTATAACAAAATTATTGATTTAAAAAATAGTAGAATTTTCCTAATCCGAATTTCTCGGGACCATATAAAACATTGAGATTAGACGAATTTGAGTTTAAAAATGAAAAATTGAAATAATTTTTTAATAAATGACAGCATAAATGTTTCTCTGGTCTTCTTTATCGATTTGTTTTCTACATTATTTGTCAAATACAAGATCTTATCAGAAAAAAATTATTGAATGATATCTAAAGCCACTAAAGCTTCTTTGTTTGTTGGCTTCTCAACTAATTGACCTATTTTATCATTTTCATTCTCCATTTCTTCTGCACTTGGATTTTTAGAAAATATATCCACATATCCGAAATTGATAATTTAGCTCTAGTTTGCAAATCATTATCAATTTCAATAAGGTCTTGAAATTTTACATCATAATTTTTATCTCATTTAATTTATTAAAAAGATCCTAGACTTCATTGGTTTGAAGTGTTTCACTTTCCTCAACTTTCTTCAGATTTTTAAACAAACATGGGAAAAGAAATTTATAATTATTCCTATCGGCAAAATATTCGATGAATATTTTAAAAGATTCATCGAATCAAGTAAATTAAATTTAAAATCAATATCGGTTTCAAAACATGCTAAAAGTCACTGAACTAACTTTTTCTTAAAGAGAAAATAACTGCATCTAACGGCTGATTTCTGGATGTTGTATTTGGAGGTAATATTACAGTTTAATATTTTGAAGATTATCCTTATTCGTTTATTTTATAAAAAAAATATGTAAATAATGTTGCAAGTAATTTAAGTAATTGGAATCGGTAAAACTTCGGATAATGTCGAATTACAAAAAAAATTGCTCGGATTAGATATAGTGTTGTTCGGAATTAATTATAGTGTATTTTTCTATTTATAAACTCTGGGTAGTAAAAATTTCGGATTAGATGAATATAACTTTAGGTGTAATTTATGTAATATTTATTCATTTAAGCTTAAAACTCATAATAACGGACAACTGAACTCGGTCTCAATGGTGTCCTTTAAACGAGGTCTGTCTGTATTACACTAAATCCTTTTTTTTAAAGTTCATCCACTGATTCATAATAACCTTCGGTATTCACCCATCATCAAAGTAGACAATATATAAATATATAATAAATAAATAATAAATATAAATATATTGCGGCTGAAAATCAAATCGTAGGGAATTTTTTTTGAAATATTAACTGATAAGACTTCACAGTTTTTGACAAATCAATTGATCCTCATTGGGAATTTTATCGAAATTATCTAATACTATGCAGTATGGATTTATAATCCTCATTATTAAAGATCCAATCACATAAATATTATAAATGTCACAAAAATATTTCAGTATAAATTTCTCAAAAGACTTTTGGGCTGAGGATACGACAGATAAAATCAAATAAGCTCTAGAAAATATTTACCAGAGAAAGTTCGATGTTTATTGAATTTATTTCTCTGTTTTTTTTCAACAAACAATTAATCTTGTTTGCTAGCTCGGATACTCCAAAACTTAACTGATTTAGGAAACGGTTGTGTCAATTATAAAATAAATTTTATTATTAAAATGTATTTTTCTTCAACTACATTATATCAATAATTGAACATCATTGAACTTCAAGGAGATTATAAATATAAATATTAGATCATAAAGTATGAAATGCATAGATTTAATAACAAACATTTATAAAGAACAATTTATTCAACCAAATTTAGCACCTTCAAAAAATGAAAAAAACTCAGGTTTCAGAGATTCGATGAATTGCTGTAAAGGCACTTTGGACAGCCTCAGAGGAATGGAATTTTTTTCCATGTAAAAAGTTATCCAAATTCCTAAAAAACTAATAGACGGTAGGTGCAAGGTCTAGGGAATGAAGATGATCAACGGTTTTCAAATTCATCTTCAGCATTTTTAATTTCACTCATTTTACACTGTGTGGCTTGGCATTGTCATGAAGAACTATTAATTTATCTTTGTTGAATAATCTTGGTTATTTCTGAAAGATTCTGTATCATTTCTCAAATTGAGTACAATAGACCTCATCTGTGATTGATTGACCTTTTTCCATGAAGCTATGGTGTATCACTCAAGACGTGTCCACCAAACTGAAACCATTAGCTTCTTTTAATGAATATTCAATTTTGAGCAATATTTGGGAGCTTCATTTGCATATGGCCATTGTATAGAACTATTATGATTGTCGTATAGGATTCACTTTCCATCATATGTAACAGGCGCTCTATTTCCAAAAACATCTTTCATGTTCCACGCTGTTTGTACTATGACCCAAAAATATCTCAAAATTTGCGTATACATGATCCAGAACCATTCTTGGTGCTGTAAAATGATAAAATATCAGGTTTTTCGGTTTATTACCATTTAAGAACTTAGACGATTGGGAAATAATACTTTGGCCAATCCATTAGAACGGCAATCACTGATTGCTTTTTATGGCAGATTATGATAAAAAAATCTCACTGCTTCTGGATCCACTGCGACCTTCAAACTGTGACCGACAACAAGAATTCCACAAAAGGCTGAACGGAATAATAAATAAATTGAACAACTTCTTTGATGATGAAAACTACATAAATATTGAGATAAAAGACAATTTTGGACACCCGTTGGAAGAAAATATGTATGATTGTGGTGTCTTTGTACAATCAAGTTCTGGAATAAAGTTCAACAAACCAGACTGTGAATATATCAGAAGATATATCCGAGAATTGTCTCAGTCAAATGAAAACAAAAAAGCACTAATAAAAACATTCTGATCAAAATGGGTGACACGAAAGGCAGCACTATGCAACCAAATGGAGAACCCAATACTTCTCATATCTGTAGTAGAAACTTCCATAAAACCGAATCGACTACAAATCCAATCTTGCTGAATCTCATAACAGGCCTTAATCTGTGAAAAACTACTCTCACTGAGGCAATCGATCAAATAAAGAACTGGTAAAGAAAAGTACCCCTCTTAATTCATAAGGAGAAACAACATCCAAACAAGTACAAAATTAGAGATGTATAACAAAAGCCCAAAGGAAGCCCATGAAGAAATTACTGGAAACGTGGTAGCTTCATCTTCTCCAGACCGTTTCCAAATCGAGAAATACTTTGATCACCAATCAAAGGAAATCCCAATCTATGAGTACACCTTTGAACTAACAAACCTAGCAGAATCAAATTCATGCTTATCCATCACGCATGAAGAGATTAAAATAGCGTTCAAGTCAATAACTGATTCTGCTTCTGGATCAGAATCAATCGAATACTTTGGCTGGAAGTTATTTGATCCGCAATTTGAATTCTTATATTCATTTTTCAACATGATTATAAAAACTGGATACATTCCCGAACAATGAAGAACCTTCAAAACGCTACTCATTATAAAACCTAACAAAATACATGAGTCGTCAGAAATTTCACTGTAGAGACTAATAGCAATCCTAGACACCTCATCACGTTTATTTGCTCGGATAATCAACCAAAGACTATAAGAATGGATTAAAAAAGGTAATCTTTTATCCCCAGCACAAAAAAGAATGCTACACCAAGATGTATGTAGTGATTACAATCTCTAATATCAGACTCATACGATAAAATTGTAGGTACTCTCTCACAAACTCAACAAATGACAAAAAATGTGGGACTGAAATTTTGAGTAAAATATATTTCATATCATGTGTATCTTCGAATTTTCCATAGTCCGTAAACTAGTAAACATCTATTGTCTTACTTCATTATTTAAAAGTATGTATTTATGACAAAATATTAAGACAATTATTAATTTATATTAAAAATTCGCAGAGATATTAAAGTTTAAAATTTTCATATTAAATCTATGTATTTCATACTTTATGATCGTATACATTTCGTTAATCAATCACTTCTGAAATATAGTACATTTATTATCTACACTAAACTTCGTTTTGTTCTTTAACGGATAAGAAATCAAAGTACCTACTATATATTGTACAATATACATTATTATTTGCTTGGTAAGAAAGTAATATTAGACATTTAACTTTTATTTAATTGTATTTCCAATAAAATAACCTTTGTTTAAATAATACTAAAAGGTAGTCGATGAATTCAAATTTCAATCTGTTAGTTAATTTCATACTTTGCTTTGTTCCGTTTTTGTATTTGTCATCTTTAATATAGAATATAAAAAACACACAGGCTTACTTTTTCTTTGGGTCCTCGAATAAATGGGCAGTAAAAAATATTGTTCCAAATAGTTTCATGTTCTTTTTTTCTTCAAAAATTTCATAAGTCCTGGCAACTTTAGTTCTGTCATGAATATCATCTACTCGTTATCGTTCATCAACAATGGGTGGCACACAATTTTAGTATATCGACTTTTCCTCGATTACTGTGATTCTGTCTATTGTATGCGTTATACAAGTTCAGAGCAATCTGTCCACTTTCAATTTTGTTTGATTGTTGTTAATGCGTTAGTACAAGATCATTTCATCTGCCGAGAAACCACTTCTGTAACTTATCAGTTAATATTCTTTGAACATAACGATTTTGAAGTCCGTGAGCTAGCTCAAGTTCTTTACAGCTAAAAACATTATTATTATTGATCAAAACTCATATTTTCCCAATATTTCCATCACTTCATTGCAATTATGTGCCTTTCTGGACATACAGATCAACTAGTTGAATTATGACTCTGTTCTAACTCTGTACTCTAACAATATTTTGAAATCGACGCAAGCTCAATATCTCTCCACGGGTGTTTACCAAGAAATCATATATTTCTTTTACTTCATAATCGTTCAATATTTAAAATCTAAAGCATAAACTGAAATAAAAATCATTCATTCTCATTGTTTTAATAACAAGTTATAAGACACATCGATTTAAATACCCAAATCAATATATAACCTAACTTATTAAAACAAAGTCAATTTTAATGATTTCTCCCAAAAAAATTTATTTGGGCTATTATTTAATTGAGGTTCATGATTTCAAATAAGTTGTATCAAGTGCCGTTTATTCTGGAGAACGATATAAATGAATTTTTTATAATATTTTTCAACTATTCAACCAGTATCAGATATTAAGTGCTCTATAACTTTTGTCAAACTTTTTAGCCTTTACACTGTTTTAGGCAAATTATAAAAGAGCAGAGTTCAATTTATT
The DNA here is from genome assembly GCA_037834085.1 of Bipalium vagum. Taxonomy (NCBI): domain Eukaryota; kingdom Metazoa; phylum Platyhelminthes; order Tricladida; family Geoplanidae; genus Bipalium; species Bipalium vagum. The sequence continues at coordinate 2,912 of JBBMKC010237196.1, read as the reverse complement.
GGAGAAACTTGTTCACTGTTAATTATTTCTGAAAATGACATTATGAATGATTCCTGTAAATTTAATATTTCGTTCAATTATCTTTTGAATAATGAAGAATTTGAAGGGAATTTTTCATCTGATTAAGATTTCTGCATTTATGAGTGGAGCGGGTAATATCAATTCATAATAGAGTGAGAAAGATTAACTTTTCGCCAGAAGAAATAATTTATGTAACATCAATCACTGCTAACACATACGGATTATGACGTTCATCAGAGAAAAGTATGATCGAGATTGGACTCTGAGATTAGATAAGATAGTGTTCCTGATCAAGAAATCTGGTTCATGAATAAAAATTGTATTGTACCTACAACTCATTTCTTTGTGAAATTCTTTTTAAATGAAATAAAAATTTGTAAAAGATTTAATTGGTTATTTCACCGACCGAAAAGAGAAAAAGTGAATTATATTACAAATGTTGATCGCAAATGCTTTCGTTGAAGAAATGGCAGTGTTGCATCATTTGATCAGATGAGTGTGTTACTAGGGCAACCAGAATTTTGACTTTTTTGACCTATAAAGTTATTCTTACGCAATCATGTACGGATTTTAGAAAAATTAAAATTAATCCCTAGAAACAACAATACATTTTCATTAAACAAAACTTTATTAATAAAACTTTTTGACTTCTACGCTTCCTGATCTGGAAATTGAATTGACAAATTATCAACTATTTTCTGTAATTTTCATCATTGAAATGTCTTTCCTTTGTACACAATAATTTGTTAAGAAATGAAAAGCTCCTTTCGACAGCCCCTGATGTACATTGGGATTTTTGAACAATTGCAGATAATAATGGTGATATTTCCAAACGCGATGGATTGATGACATCATTTAGAAGGATTGTATTTCATTCAACATATTGGTTAAATTCTTATTTTGAATTAATTTTCTGATGTTGTTGAGCAAAAAATTATAACCAGACCAATGAGAAATAATTTCAACAACTGTTTGCAAATGTTTAGCGCGTACAATGCAGCCCTTAGCCAATTTCCCCAAAGAGTGATCATTGATAATAAAAGAACAGAATGACCACGATGTTTGAGAGAAGATGAAAACATTCAAACAATACGAGATTTAATTAATTGTGGTTGTTATGACATTGTGAACCGGTACTGTTTATGTAAAATATACTTAATTTTCATTTGTTAATTTGACTTAACTGATTTTATTTAACGTTTGCAGAAAATTTTAAAGCCAAAGACAATTTTAATTTTTTAAGGACCTTAGGGATGATAAAATTTTTCTAAGGTGATGCCCACATTCATTTCCTTGGTCTATCAAAATCATTTTAGCTTGACATATGTTTTGTGTATTTTATCATATGGATTAATAATAATCCAAGTTTAACTTTTTTCTTTTTTCACCAGTACTGACACCTGAACCAGTGGGTCAAAGAACACCATACCAATAAATATATTTTTGGAAAAATATAAATTCCGTAAATTATTGAGAATAATAATTATTTCCTAATGATATCCATATCCGACTATGAAGAAAACTTTCTCACCCACGAATAATAAAATCAACGATCTTTAGATTAAATTCTGATTCCCTAAAAATATATATTCCAGATGCCACTTGGAATTAAAAGATAATAATAAAACCCATTAAAAATTGGAATGGTTGGTATTACTAAATGAGGAATAAGTTGAGTTTTTGTACTTTTTATTATCATAAATTATTGTTCCATAACTTATTTATTCCTATATTATATAGAATGAGAACAATAAATTTTGTATTAAATATACCAAAAAATATTTATAATGCAAATAAAAAAATTTTCCAAAAAATATTTATTTTCCAATTTTTTAAAATATTTTAATAATTTTCAATTGGATAAAATTGAAAGTTAATATTAAAAAATGATAAAAATATTACTGTTTATTTATTTTTATTTGTATTATTAATTGTAATTATAATACCTTTTACTTGTTCTCTATTGATTTTATAAAATTCGCATGAGAAAGGTGAAAATAAATCTTTCTATAGGCATATTCTTATGTCCTATTCATTGACTGATGGATTATAATAGAATTAACTATCTGCTCATTTGATATTTAATTATCATTGATTTTTTTATATTTGTAGAAACTCTGTGATTTGATAGTAAAATTATTTTTTTAATAATATATTACATGCTTTTACTAAGAATCTAATAGAAATAATAATAAAATAATAATAATAAATAATAATAATATTATTATTATTACTTTACTTTATCTTTTTTTTCATACAGTATTCTGTTTGAATATAAATCTCTTGCGGTATTCTGTAATAACTTTCATTATTATTTTTTTTATTTATTTTCTTATACTTATTATTATCTTAGACCTAATTTATAAAAAAATTTTAAATCAATATAAATATTTTATCAATGTCGAATATGTATAATATTTTATTGAAAATCTATTGATATTTAATGTGTAATTATACAATATATTTTTTATAATGAATTTAGTATATTTTTTAATGAATTTTATTAGATTAAACAAATATCCCAAGAATTGAGATGATCAAGCTTTGAATGGTTTTTCAATAGTTTGAGTTGGTTAAAATCTGATATTTCTTGTATATCATGTTTTCTAATACCGAGTATTTTTGATTATATTGAGATATTAATTTTCATTTTATTTATTTTTTAATTTTTCGTAATGATTTTAAAAAATATTACTGCACATTGATTGTAATTAAAATATTTCTAGTTTAATTAACAATATCAAAATCTTTTCAGATCATAGTATTTATCCCAATTAATACTACTATTATTACTATTACTACTACTACTACTACTACTACGACTACTACTACTACTACTACTACTACTACTACTACTACTACTACTACTACTACTACTACTACTACTACTA
>JBBMKC010237185.1:0-11131 GCA_037834085.1 Bipalium vagum | reverse complement strand
ATTATTATTATTATTATTATTATTATTATTATTATTATTATTATTATTATTATTATTATTATTATTATTATTGTTAGATATCCGGTGTAAATATCGTAAGTATTCTTAAAGATTAAAATTTATTTTTAGTAACTTTTCCGTTTTATTTTCTATAAATAAGCATGTTATCAAATTGATTGATAATTTGTAAGTAACCTAAATAATTAATGTATGTTTTATCCTTTTTAGTACCAATTCATTTTAAGTTTTACAGTTTATGTAGTATAAGAGTCAGAATGTCATCAGAAACAGATCTCAGAAAATATCTAATAATTGATGTACACTATACCATTTTATCATAGATCTCTAATTCCATTATATAGCCAGAACTTAATCTGATTTAAGCCTTTAACGATACAAAATCAAAACAGTTTTATCTTCAATAAATTAATTTTATAGGCACAAGTGTATTCCAGTTGATGAGAATGAAAATCTATTGTATATTATTTATTGTTTCCAGATTTGTAAATTTATCAAGTTGGTTCTGTGGAAATTAACAAAAGCATTTATTATAATTATTGTTATCCAGTGGAGTATACTGCGGCCCAGAAATTGTTTGATGATCTTTTTCGAAGCACCCAAAGGTTTCCTAAAACATTACCCATTATCAACTTCGAGACTCCTGTTATCATTTATATGAACCTCTCATTATCACAAATTTTAGAAGTTGTAAGTCCAGAGAATATCTTTTTGCAGAAATATTTTCAATTTTTATTACAGAATGTTAAAAATCAAATAATCAAACTAAATGTTTGGGTTTATCAAGAATGGAAGGATAAGAGATTTTCATGGAATCCAGCTTATTATGAAGGACTGAATGAAATCCAGATCCCTTCGAGTATGATATGGCTACCAGATCTGGTATTATATAACAAGTATATAATTTCCATTAAATCTTTATCATTTTAATTTTAAATTAATAAAAGATATTTTCATAAAAAACCAAATTCATTTTTTAATTATATTGATTTTTTATTGATTAAATATCATTTTTAATCAATTTTTTTACAATTTTTTAGTTAGAAATTGTAATGGACTTATTTAAACAAATATGATAATTTTTGAAACTGGAACGCTTTCTATAAATAAACGTGAAAGATGACTTAATTTCCTTGCACACAGAAAACTTCTTTACCGTTCCGAGGAAACATGAAAGAACAAGATTCTGGATGCCTTAACAAAATAAGCAGGGAATAAGTTTAATTTGTAGATCCGTAAATTTAAAGGAAGGAAGTCCAACTGAAGCAGTGAGCTGGAAAAGAAAATCGATGATTGGGTTAGCATTAATGATCTATGTTTGATCATTTGCTATCGCAAGAAGCTGCTTCTTTATGGAAGAATTTCAAAAAAAAACGACAAAAGAAGAGGCAGAAAACTAGTTCGAAGAAGCATGAACGGTGGAAAAGTTATTTATCGAGATTGTAATGAAGATAACAGAAGTTAAAAAAATGCAGATGAGTGGTTGCTACATTCGAGATTTTGGTTCGTAACGTTTTAAACAGCATAATAGATTCTGGATTATCATGTAAGAAAATAGTTACAAATTTCCTGCTAAGAAGAACAAGATGCAAAGGACTTGAGGAAACTTTTATGACGATATCAGATATGAAAGTAGAAGATATCACTGGTTTGACAAAACCTTATGAGAATAGGGATCAAAAAAGTTCTTAAAAAGAGTTGTGCAAGTACACGTAGTGCAACGCTAGACTTATGTAGAGATGGTTCAAGGTTGACAATGTCAAAGACAAGCGAAGCCTTTGAACACCTGGATTCACAACCAATCAGATTGGTGCGATGGAGTCATTATGACACCTGGGAGAGGAAAATTCCATGATGCTAGTCATCATGCTATCCGAGACGTTAGGGTAATGTCAATCAATAGAATATCAAATAGATTATGGTTTTTTTTAAATCTATCAGTTTTTTAATGAAATATCAAACATTTCTTATTAAAAAATAGAAAACTTTTCTCGTTTTCAAAAATATCAACTCTGACAGACTGACAGACCACAACAGCAAATCAGATTTCTCAGATTTGAGGACTACCACAATCAATCCTCAATTAGAACTATCTATTAATTCCATCATGATTAAAGAAAATCAATTTTATCCTTAGGCAAAAAATCCCATTATGAGTAAAAAATAAAAAATAACTAAAATATTCCCTAAAATGACAAAAATCATCTGAGCACTTATAGGCGGAAAATGTTTCTGCTTTTATCAATTTTTTATTTTTCTATAAATTTTTTTAATTAGTTATTTTAATTAATATTAATCTTTATTATTACATTATTTTAATTATTATTATTATTATTATTATTATTATTATTATTATTATTATTATTATTATTATTATTATTATAAATAATTTAGAAAATCAAACTTTCACTAAAATATTCTTTTAATTATCCCTAATTTGTTTAATAGAAATTTTAATTTTAAGCGCTGGGGATGAGTGGGATCTTTCTGAAATGTCTAAAAGCAAAGTAAAGGTTAAATATGATGGATCAATTCTCTGGAGACCACCAGTCGTTCTGAAAAGTCAATGTGATATGGATGTGACATATTTCCCATTTGATATTCAATCATGCTTCTTAAAAATGGGCACTTGGACTCACAATGGATTCCTAATAGATTTAAGACATTTGATTCAGGTTTTCAAATGATTTACGCTTAAATTTATTTTTGACGTCATTTTAGAAAGATTCGGATTTGGAAAATAATAGAACGAAATTTGATAACTGTCAATCGAAAATTGACTATGCCATTGAAATATCAGATTACATTCAGAATTATGAATGGGATTTATTGGAATTGAATGCCTTTAGAAATATAAAAAAATATCCATGCTGTCCAGAACCATTCATAGATGTTACTTTTCATGTAACTCTTTATATTTTATAGAAAAATAAAATGTTTTTTTCAGATAAAAATTAGAAGGAAAATTCTCTTCTATGGGCTCAATCTGATTTTTCCTTGCATATCCATTTCATGCTTAACGATAATGGTTTTTTTCTTACCTGCATTTTCATCCCAAAAGATGACTTTATGTATATCAGTATTCCTAGCCTTAAATATTTTTATTTTAGTCGTTTTCGATCTGACTCCTCCAACAAGGTACAAGTATTTTTTAAAATGATCAAATGATATTATTAAAAATGTTAAAGTTAATGAATACATTTCAAATTTATCAATCTTTGTTTCGTTTATATTTTTAAGAATTTAGATCAAATTAATATTAATTCTTTGAGATTTTATAATTTGAAAATATTATATAAATTATCTTTAATAATACAAACAAAATATGCTTGTTTTCATTATTATCAATAAAAATTTTTCAGCCCCTAAAGTCTCATGAATGATTTTTAACCGATAGAGATTGAATAGACTATTTTTAACATAATATTAGGTCTACAAGTTGAAAGGTGCCTATTTAGTAGATGATTCCAAAATTAAGAAATAAAACGTTTTTTTGTTTTAAGACTAAATACAAAGTATAAAATTAAAAATATTTGCGGATTAATATTATGTATAAAAAAAATCAGTATTGTTTCAATATTCAAAAATCTCGTGAAATTTTAAATGACTTCCGGAAATATACATTTAAAGCATTGGTTATTATTTACCTTTCTGGTAAAGAAGACGGTGAGAGGCCACAAATATGATCATTTCTGCGCTGGGTGAAGGGACAGTGACCTGTAAGACTTCGAAAAATGGTTTAGCAGATCTAAAGGAGGTAATTTCGATCTGTAAGATTCTGAACACCTGCCATGGTGAATCAAAAAGATTTTTGGATGAAGACCTGGAAATTGAAGACCCAACAAAATCTTGGTAAACAGCTCGGAGTTACTCAGTAAGCGATATCCCTCTGACTCGGATAACTTGGAATGATTCAATAAGCGTGCCGATTGGTGCCTTCTCACTTCAGAAAACCAAAAGGCGATATAATACTGCTATAATATTTACGAAGTAATCATAAATAAAAAAGTTGGATCATGATTTTTTTACAGACTCGGTCAACAAACATACTTGAAACGAATCACAAAAATAACAGAAGTAAATTATTTTCTTTTTATAAATTTATTAAATAAAAAATTGATTCGTAGTTTCTCGATTGAATATTTTAGCGCCACATTCATCCATTTAGATATAATTTCAAGAGATTACGATAGTTTTCGCTCAAATCGATTCATTTTGCGTGTGAGCATCAGTCTCGTTTTCAACAAAATTCATCTTGTGGTTGACAGTTTGATGAACATAAATTTCATCTTTAAACAGTTGAGAACATGGGCTCTCCAATTTTTATTGGATTTTAAAGAAAAAATCTCACATTTATTTCTCATTTCTGCATAGAAAATAATAACGATAGATTTTGAAACACCCGTTTCTTCAGGAATTGACTTTTATGATCTGCTCAGGACCCATCGCTTCTAGCTTCACAGCTAGAATGTAAAAATTATCTTTATTTTTATCCTTTATTTATATTTCTATAAAATCATAAGAACAATAAAAGGTCAATAATTAATCCTCAAGGATTTGTATCTTGACTCATTCGCTCATCTACACAGCAAAATCCCTAAGGTGGAAAAGTTATATAGCAGTGAGATTTTTTTTGTACATATGGTATTTTCGGAATAATTAGGAACTGGTGTGTTAAGGGAGTTGTGAAATCTTCATTCTATACACAAATAAGTCTTGGTTTTCCTTTATTATATGTGTATGATGAGTATGTGTTGTATTCTGCGCTGCCCAAGATTGACGAAAAAGAGAGAAATAAACTGTGAAGATAAAAAAAATATGAAAAAAAGATGGTGCAAAAGTGTTGCTTTTTTAAAGGGCACGTTTATTTAGAAGTACTTTGAATTTCTCAAAAAAGAATTTTCTTCTAATAGAAAAATATCTATTGTAATTTATGCAATTTTTCGTGTAGCAGTGCCATAAATACAATCAGTAATAATTATAGTAATAACAGACTGTTGTCACTTAAAACATAATTGCGAAGGATGAAATACCCATCACCTGCTGCTTATTGGTTTAATATTCATTTCTTTAATATCAACATGAAAAAATTGAGATCGGTCAAAAAAGATACTTGATAGTCATTTCGGTAAAAAAACATGATCCAAAAAGTTTAGTATTTATTATGAAGCCTAATAAATGTTATCAAAGTGCTAATTGGTAAGTTTTTGATTATTTCTCTCCATAAATATCAATTTCAAAGAATCCATTACATCATATCGAGGGTTGTATAAAAGAAATGCAAAATCTACGTCTAAAGTGATTGCTGAATTTAATATACACACAGAAAACATTTTTAATGATAAAATTATTGATGAATCTTTATAAAACAAAAACCGAAGGAAGAACTACTACCAGAAAGTGTCTTTTCTGCTATAAATACGAAAATTAATAATATTTTCTTTATTGAACATAAAAAGTAGATTAATAATGACGAAAATGTGAGTCCCCTTACATAAAAATTTGCAATTTTAAGTAGATTTTATTCATGAAGAATTTTAATGGACGCTTATAACCGAAATTGTCTGTTACCACAAGTCAAACCATGTGAAATTGTTATGATTTGAGGGGCTGAAAAAGTTTTCTGCTGATTCTCCAAAATATTTAGTAAAAGGCACCGCTTACCTCATCCAATATTAATGGAGTTCATTGGCTTATCTAACAAAGAACACTAGATCATCAGCGTATGCCAATCCTGGGATTTTTTGGTCTAAAATCTCCAGTTAATTCGCTCTTTTAGAGCACATTTCTAGGATAAAGTTTGTACTGAGACAAAAGATGAATATAGATAAAAGGCATCCCTGTTTGATACCTTTCAGAACAGGGATACCATTAGTATTGGTTGGCCCACAATGAGCGACCGTCGTCACTTCTCTATAGAGCGATTCAATTAGTTTAATCGAATCACTTTTTAATCCACTTTTGGACAAGGTAAGCCACAGAAACTCATGAGGTACGGAGCCAAATGCATCCGCAATGTTCGTCCAGCACTTATGCTCCGGTTTTCTTTGGACTTTAGAGTGGTCAATTATTGCTGTGAGCGGTCCATTGTGTTCGGCGCGTCCGTCGCTAGACAGCAATGCTTTATAATGCCCACTCAGCAATTTTCCTACTTGGAGCCATCCATCATTGCTTATTAAGGATCAAAGTATATATTCTATACGATGTATCCATAATAGCAATAAGCCACCAAGAGGACACCAGGTGGGATTCCAAATCTTTCCCTGGTTTAAGGATCAGTTTGGTCCTAAAGAATTTCCATTGGTCAGGAATTTTCCGGAAACGGGAAACATGATTATAAAATTCCCTAAGGAATATGTTTAATCCGGATTGATGATTTTCCAGTCATCTTATGTTATCCCGTCCGCGCCTGGTGATGATTTTGAGGTGCTTTTAAAGGCACAGTCAATATCTGTTACGTCAAGCTCCTCATCTATCGAGCCTGGAATTGTGGAAAATCGGTATTGAAATCCAAGCCAATCCCGAGGGGACTCGATTTCCTAAAGTGATTTTCTAATTCCACTTCCGATGAATAAGTTGAGGCTGATACCGATTAATAAAATTAGTGCCAATGAATGAAAATAAAATGAACTTAACCAAAATGAAAATAAATTTTTAATATTGGCAGAAATTTTAAAAATTATAAATATGTAAAAAGAAATATTAATAAATAAATAATAATATATTTCAGTTGAATTTTTGTTTATATTTTATTTAGTCGTTCAGTACCGATTATTATGAAATACCTTCTTTTTACAATGTTTACGGTTACATTGTCAATTGCGGCCTCGTTATTTGTTCTAAATTTAAGCTTTCGACAGCCTGAGACTAACAGACTATCAAAAAGAACAAGAACTATTTTTTTGCGAAAACTACCTCCATATTTAAAATTGTCTCCCATGAAATTCGAAGAAAAAGAATATAATATATCCTACGCCAATAAAAGCAACATAAATTCCTCAGCAAATTATACGGTAATATATTTTTATCAAATTTATTATAGTTCAGCTTGGAAATTAGATATTTTCATGTAGGAAATGAATGTTTTTAAACTTTGAATAAATTCTTTTTTAATCTTATTTCAAAAATCAAACTAAAAATGGTATACTTTATTTTTTCATTTATTGATATATTCTGCATTACGATTAAAAAGGATTAATTACGGATCTCAAATAAAATAGGTGTGTAAAATTTCATTTTTTTTAAATAAGTACAAAAATCAAGATACAATCAATCCTCATTAATCCGAACTTCAATAATCCGAAAACTTCTTATTTCGAAAAAAGTGATTTAAAAAAAATATTTTAATAAAAATTATTTACAGAAATTCATTCAAAAGAAAACTTTAGATGATTTTTTATATAAAATTGTCTTTTTCTTAATAATTTCATAATTAATCTGGGATTTATATAAAAACATATATATAAAAACGACATTATTTTTGCACCAACCTAATAGATTTTAAATACCTTCATTATCCGAATTAATTCACAACCCGAAAGGAAATCGATTTCTAATTTTTCGGATTCATGAGGGTTGATTGTATTACAATTTTTATTTACATTATTAAAAGTTATTTTTCTTTATGTAATGATAATTATTTAGAAGATCCTAAGCATGTAATCTTTATTATTTATCAAGTCTTTATTTTAATGAATAAATATTGTCTAGTTTCATTTGTTAGTACTATGTAATCTTTAATATATTCATTAAAAATGTCCACGAAGTTTTGTGGATGTATGATATTAAATGAAAATGATGAGAGAAACAAATCAAAATAATTGAAACATAAATCTCAGCTTCATAAAGAATTGAATTCGATTTTTGTTCAAGGTAAACTTAAAATGGTTAAAGTTGAAGAATCACCTTTTCAAATTAATGGCTGTGGAAAATTGTACGAATCAAGGGATTTCAAAGACCAGGCGAAGATTAGCACTGGAAAGCTTACGATCAATAAAACATAATATATTATTAAAATCCCAAAGAAATGACGTTCAAAATGAGTGGATTTACATGGGTATTGTCATTGATAGATTATTTCTATTGATATTCACTATTGCTGTAACTTTGGGCACTGTGATAGTGTTTCTCATGAGTCCACAATTGTGGTATTGGGAAAGGGTTCTTACCTCTAAAGATTCCAGTCAATTAATGACAAATGCAAACTATTCAAGACTGTGTAAATAACTTTCTTCACGCTTCATCAAGTATAATTATTTATTTATATATGATTTTATATTTATTTCCTTCAGAAACTATTTCCTTTAGGATTTTATATTAAATAGATTAGTTACTTGGCCAATTCAGAAATACATCATTATCCAATTAACATGCATATGTATCATTTTTTTTGTAAAAAAAGAGATCAATAAATAGTGAAACTTTTTAAAATTATTTGTTGAAATCTTTTATTTAATAGCTAAAATTTCTTTCCTATCAAATGATTTTCGGTCTACACGATTTAATTTTTATCATTTGATCAATATGATTGTTAGCTGAAAATTATTCGGAGATACCGGGATTCGAACCCGGGACTTTTCGCAAACTTCTCTGATCGCTGAGCTACATCCCCAGACTAATTTCAAATTATCTCAAAATGATATTCGTTTTGGTTTGGCTTTTCCTTAAACATAGGATCTACATAATGATATCATTTATATTATATTGAAATTGTAAGAACAAAATATCAAATAGATTTCTGAAATTCTCAGAACCTTAACGAAAAAATTACATTATTTGTCTTTAAATCGAAAGAAGAATTAGCTTTCCTAGGTTCAATAGGTGCTGATTTAACCATAATGTCAATACCATGTTGACCTAATTTGAAGATTATTGAGCCTTCTATGCAAATTGAAAATGTTTTTTCGGACCTTAGACCATCATGTTACTGAATGATTGATAAAAGCTTTAAGCCATAATTTTAAAGATAAATGTATTGGTTAATTTTAATTGGTTGATTTTTTAAAAGAAATTTAAAGATAAAATTAAAATTTGCTTATAATGTTCAAAATTAATAATATAAGAAAGCTTGGAAAACACCAAATGCATAAACCAAAATGAATTGTTTCAGATAGTCGAGAGTATAATAATATTAGATATATTATCGACATGAGGTACAATGATGACATTGAAGTAGTCATTGTCTTTAACACGCATTGCCAAAGCTAGTACCAGCTTTGAAGGGGAGCTCCGTGATTCTGACCTCAGTAGATAGCTTTTAGCCACATACTATGCCAGTATCATCTATTGGTGGGATCAATGGGGCCGTGATGATGGATATTTTTTTAACAGTTATAGTAAAAACTATTAGAAAAAATTATAGTATTTTTATGATTAATTATTATTGTAAAATTGATTTTCAATCAGATATATCTTTAGAAAAGTGTATTACACTTGGGTTGTGAACCAAAAAACATGTGAACCAATCTTTAAACTATTTTGACCATAATATATCAGGTATGTCGGAAACATGAGTTTTAAACGCGTCAGTAGATGCTTAATTAGGAGGTCCAATATTAGAAGTTAAGACAAAATGGCTATAAAATATATTTTATATGAACTTATATGGATGTAATAATAGAAATAAAAAAAACAACAATAAGTAAAATAAATAATAATATATTTAAACGTTTTTGAACTAAATAATCCGTAATTTTAATTTTTAATCCATGTTCTTTTTGCAGAAAAGTATATGCGATCTATTATACTGACATTTTTTAAAGGATTTATTTCGTTTTCAGTATAAATTCTTTGAATTGTTGACTTGTTAGTTTTATATTTCTTGTATAGGATTCGCTGGGAAGATTCTTTATTTCGAAGTTGCTTTGCAATATTATATTTATCTTCATATGATAATTTTTTACTCATTCCTGATTTTGAAAATGTTATATACCAAAATATTACTAAAAAAATTATTAAATTTTTAAAATTATTGAAATTTTTAGACCAAGAATTTTATTTTTTATATGAAAATATCGAGAAATGTGATTAGTACAAATTTTTAGTCCAAATATGGAGTTTAGTCCGATTATAGAAGTGGTCCATTTCAGAAATTGATCCAAAATATAAGTTGCACTGTATTACAGATACAAGGAATTATGTTACTTATCAAAGTATGCACTCATATAGTCTATACACTTTTTCCATTTAAGCGGTAATTTGTTCATACTGGTGGCTGGAAGCCCTGACGGACGAAAGTTAATAAATTCCTAAATTAATCCGAAAATATTAAAACAAGAATTTATTCAACGTTTTAGAATTTTTGTTCTTATTATATAAACATAAATATTAAATGTGATTCAATAAAAAATGACATTAAATATTCAAATAAAACAAAAAATAATTAAAATAATAAATTAAAAATAGTTCAAATCATCGATGAAATATATCAAAATATAAATAAATAAAATCTGAAAGAAAGTCTGAATAAAAAATAATAATAAAGCTATTTTATATAATAAATTGATAATAAAGGAAAAGTTCCTATAAAGCTTGACTCAAAAAATTATTAAAATAACAAAATGAAAAAATTATAAATTACAGTATTTTTTAACTTACATTGATTTTCACCTACGCTGCTGACAGCCGAAGACTCCAGTCATGTATAGTGGTTATTAATTTATACGACATCAAAAGGATTAACATATATTGATGAGCAATTTTTTTGACAACACTTGAAATTAATTATATTCAAGAATATATTAACTTTGTAATGAAAAAATTTATGTATATTAAAAGTATTAAGTATTGAAGTTAAAAATTATAATTGTTTAAATATTCAATTACATTATATGCAACTGTTCAAATTTATTGACAACAGTATCAGATTTTAAATAAATGTAACTTCTTATCTTATTTAAGTGTTTTATTTATAATTTATGTATGTAGTTGTGAAGACTGAAGATAAAAAATCAGAGTGTATTTCTAATTAATGAACGAGAATTATTTTTAAACTGTAATTAGATTTACATAAAATTGATGAAAGTACAAGATATAAGAACTTATTTGAACAGCATTATATTATTTAAATTAAGTTGTAATTTAACTAAATTTAATTTGTTTATATAATTCAAAA
>JBBMKC010237174.1:0-11131 GCA_037834085.1 Bipalium vagum | reverse complement strand
TATGAATAAAGAATTCATTCTTGATACCGATGCGAGTTTCGACACAATTGGGGCAGTTTTGTCACAGAAAGATTCAATTGGTCATGAAAGAGTAGGCGGAAAGCAAACACTTTGTTTTAACTGAAATAAAAATTTTATTAACAATTCAAACTTGAAGTCACATCTCTAAATTGATTTTCCCAAAACATTTATTATGTTGTCAATCGTATTGAATGATTATTAGTATTTGGTAGTTTAAAGAAAATACATATCGATAAAGCTCCATACTTCTGTATCGTGTGAATCGGAATATACTTGTTGATGAAGTTAAAATTCGGAATGCGTGCAGTGATTTTTGTAGCACCTCTTCCCGTTGATGGACCAATTGGTAACATTGAGAATGTTATATATAAATTGTTTTTGAGTAATTTACAAATAATATAACAATTTAAAATATAAATAAAAAAATAAGTATTTATTAATAACTCATCATTACTTGGACATCAAATGGAAAGTGATTCAATTCTAAGTTTTCTAAAAATATTCCGGAGACCCGTCGTTTCTCACACAGAAATGCGTGGTGATTTTCGTTTAGAATAATCATTTGATAAACATGTTCTTTCGCTTCTCCGATTGTATTTTCGATATAAAGTTTTGGGGTCCATGAATTTGCCCAGTCATATTCCTGAATAATAAGAAAATATTATGATCATTTTATATCATTTAATAATAATAATAATTAATAAATTATATTAAAATTATGATAATTGATATAAATTTTATAATCATATAATAACAATATTATGATAGAAATTAATATTATTTTTAATAATTATTTTGAACCTCTATTAATTTTAGTTATGTTTAAAATAAATATTTTTTTTTCTAGTTTAATATATATTTTTAATAATTTTTTAGTAAATTTAAACCAATACAAAATGTATATCATAGGACTAATTAAATGTTAATAAGAGCAAAAACGAATTATTGTGAATAAATGACATAATTAAATGACAATAATATGACAAGAGAATATTATTAAAAATTGAATTTACTGCAATTAAATTCGATAACACTGACTTATTAAAACAATTAAGCACTTAAATTAAATTTTGGAAATTCAATTTCTTAGAAAAACGTAAATTGATTATTGAAATTAAATATTTAGTTATGATGAATGTATTGTTGAGCTCCAACATCTGATATTTATGTTATATACATCTTGTATAAAAAAATATGTTAGAAGAAATAATAAATTGTGAAATAATAAATCTTACTACAAAATTCATTTTTCCTCGAAACGATATTTTTATATCCTTTTTTTTACTACAGAATATTAGTGCTTTGAAATTCAAAAAATAAAGTATTAAGTTTGATGATAATTTATGAAACTTTTGAAATAAAAATAAAATTATTTTACCAAAAATTGAAATATGAAATGAAAGTCACTGAAATGAAGAGAACCCAAAGAATTATCTGTATTCTTCAAAGAAAAGACAAGAAATCCAATATTTAAAAAGTTATCTTCTATTGTAGGTACCGCTCAAATCAAACCTACAGATATAAGAAGTCTTTTTATTTCACTTTTTATTGAATTATGGTGGGTAAATTAATTTGTTAAGCAATAATGAGATGCTTATGAGACAAAATATACATTTTTTGATTTCATTAATTACGCCAAAATAGGGTAACCTAATATATAACTTAAGCTAATTTATGTTTTATTGATATTCGCCTGCTATATTAGTTGTCCTTTTTTGTTTCGATTATTTCTTCAGTCATTGGAAAGTAATTAATAAAAAAATAATATGAAAAGCCAATTTATTTTCTAATATCTTGTAATATTATTAATTTTAATTTATATATGTATGCACGAATTATTTATTATTATTATTATTATAATTATTATTATTATTATTATTACTATTATTATTACTATTATTATTACTATTATTATTACTATTATAATATTTTATTATTTTATTATACATTATTGTACGGTAAAAAATTAAAATAAAATTTAGTCCTATTTATAATTATATTTTCAATTAAATAAACGAGGTTTGTATTTGATGACATCTACATCTTCTGATTTTAATATGAGAAATCATTTAGATAAGACATATTGAGAGAAACAAATTGACAGAATTCATAAACAGTTTAATTAGGTAAAAATATATTAATCAAATTAACATATTTTATGTATAAAAATTAATATTTAATATTTTAAAAAATATAAAAGTTGGTATTTTTAAAAAAATACCGTATTTTCAAGTACATAATAGGCACAAGTGTATAATACGCTAGTTGCTTTTTAAAATTTAAAACAATTTAAATTATTATTTTTTTTTAAAAATAATTTTTCATAAATATTGAATAATTTATTAAAATTATCAAAATTTTTTTAAAAACCTCGTGGTTTTTAAAGTGATTAGAATATTTTTAATCGTTTTTACGTCTTGAAGTAATTCAGGAAGTAAATCTTGTAAGTCGCATTGGTATCGACAGTCATAGTGTTGGAATAGTGTTACAAATGAATGTCATGTAATGGTTATCTAACTCTTATTTTTATAGTTTTATAGTTATTAACATATAATACGCACTAACGTATAATGCGCATACTCATTTGCTTAAAAATTTTATGTTTTTTGTATATATAATACGCGCTTTATATACCTGAAAATACGGTATTTAATTTACTTATTATTATTGGAAATTAAAAAATTATTAATTCATCGGTCAATAACTTTGTAAAACCAATCAACACTAAATTTATTCCTTTAAATCTGATTTTTAATTTTTATTATTCTGGTAAATTAAACTTATTAAATTAATAGTAAATTAAGTTTATTAAACCGAATTCAGTATTATTCAAAAGCATTTTCTTAGAAAATTTCAGTAAAATTTTTTTTTCAACTTTTTAAAAAATAATGAAAGTCTTAAAGAAAAGGGAAACTCCCACTTTATACTTCAAATGGAAGTGGTAATGGTGTTTATTTTCCAATTTTGACGAAACTTTCATCTCGTTATTATGAAATGTTAACTTGTTAATATTATGAGACTCTTATCAATAGTAAATAAGAATTGTTGACATTATTTCATTATAAAAAGGAAACTGATTTCTATTGATAAAAAAGGAAAACTGAAAATGAAAAATAAATAAAAGCGTGATGATTTTTTAATTTTGAAAAAATGAGGTATTAATTTCCATTATCACAGTTTTTACATAAGAATTTTTTAACTGAAATTCTTCAATTTTAATTGGATTTCATTATTTATAATTTATAAGACTTTATTTCATATTTATCGGAAGAAAAAAATTTAACCTTATTTATCAATTTTATGTATGAATATATATATAAACAGGGTGACAATAAATTATGGAGATGGATAAAAATTTATACAAGTCGCATGAATTTGAGGAAAATTAATTCAAATTATATACATTATTAAATAAGACATTTATTTAACATTAAAGCCAATAATTTTTAAAATGACCAACATGAACATTTATGTAGATGTTTAAACACTTAATAAAAATTTCATCTGCTATTCACTAAATTTTTAAAATCATTTCACCCCAAGATTTGATTATGGTAGTGTTCACATTTTGATGTCCTACTGAACAGACCATACTCTTCAAATATCCTCAAACAAAAAAAAGATTTAAGTAGTGTGGATATGGTAGCCAATCTGCAAACCTGGTGAGATCAGGAAATTCATCATGAATCCACTGTTGCGTCAATTTTGCTCTATGGATGTGTGCAGAATCTTGCTGAAATACCCAATCATTGTTAGGATAATTCTCATGAGGCCATGGAAGGATTACAACTTCAAGTATTTTATATAAAATTCTGGATTAACCTTAACTCTAGCATCAATGAATTTCATTGCTAATTTTCCATAGGCTCAAACCATAACACACTTTTTTTTTGTTTTTTACTTATGTGAAAATTTTATTCTCACTGGGACATGTTTTGGCAAATATCTATCATTTTGTCGATTGCAACTTTATTCAATGGTAAATAATTTTTCATCTGAAAAAGTATATTTTTTGATTTTCTGGATTCAAATTTTCGAGACGCACTTCTTTCATTTTATCTGTAACGTAATGAAATTATATAGATACATATGAAGGACATATTTCAAAATGTTGCAAACACTTTCGCAATTGATTTTCATATTTCTGGCCAGATCACCCGACTTTATTTGTGGATTTCGATACATTCTGGACTTGATTATGTTATGAAGTTCAGGAGTATTCACCATTCATTTTGAGACTCCGTCAGTTCCAACCTCCTGGTATCGTTTTATGAACTTGTAAACAGTTGATCGCAGAAAACAAAGACTTTTAATTATGAATTTTACAGAATTTCCTTATTTGAATAATTCAATAATAAAATAGCGCCTTTCATTAACCATCATAACTAAAAAATAAAATTTCAAATAAAATGAAATAAAAAATAAATATATAGTATTACAAAATAATATTTTGAAAAATATACACTAAAATGATTTCTTAAACAGTCTTCGTATTTTTGTATTACCCTGTACATATAAATTAAAATTGAATTAATGTTTAAGTGGATTATAAACAATTCATTTTAAATGAATAAAATAAATATGTTTTTAAATCTTTAACATTACAATTCACTTTCTATATTGTTTATTTATTTTGTACCATCAGATTGTCAAATATGAAATTTGTAAAATGAAGTTCATTGAT
Organism: Bipalium vagum; assembly: GCA_037834085.1. Lineage (NCBI taxonomy): Eukaryota > Metazoa > Platyhelminthes > Tricladida > Geoplanidae > Bipalium > Bipalium vagum. Next base: position 6,426 of record JBBMKC010237174.1, on the reverse strand, counting down.
AAATTACAAATACAAGAAATATGTTAATCATCAAAGTATGTGCATAAAACCCTGACAAACGAGAGTCAATGGGTTTCTGGAAGGCAAGTTTTACATAATTATCGGAATTGAATTGTTTTATTAATAAAAAGTTGCTCAAATTGAGAAAGAAATGATAATTGGTGGTTGCTATGTTTGGGAAGTAGGGAGAGTCAATAAGAATTTCCAATTTCAATTCCTGTAGTTTTCCCCGGCACTTGTACTGTGTGTGGTTATTATTTTATTTTTGATCTATTGACTAATCTATAGGTTTTTTTTAAATTTTTGCATCATTTTATTTAGTTGGTTACATCATATTTCTTCTGTGATTGATAAGCCAGGTTTCATGAATTCATAATAAATCACTATAGACCATCAAACACTTGCCAACGGCTTCTTTGATGAATATTACACTTCAGAATGTGTTTCTGTGATTCTTATTCTTTATCGAGAGAAAATTCGATTCAAATTTGTGATGACAAAAGTCTGTGAACGTCTTTGATTTTTTTTCATGGAGCTTATGTGAATCCATGTATTCAACTTTTCTATTTGATCTAAATTACTTAATATTATTTTTTTGCTGACACCAAATTTTCCTGATAATTTATAGGCACCACATGGTTAGCCTTAACAGTAATCATTAACTTATCATTATGGAATTTTGATTTTAACTCATTTGTGAGGTCAAAGCTATCTATAGAAAATTGGGAAACTGCAGCTAAATACACTATATGTATTTCTGCCGCCTGTGATGCTGTTGTCCGTGTAAAAAACCGATACTTCATAATGATGCGCAGTTCAAATATAAACATTTGAAATAAAATTTGTTAACTAAAACAATTGATTAATGTTTAAATATCAGGTCGTTCAATAAGTCTACAGTTTTTCATTGACAATTATTTAATGTTGTTTCTCTACATATATTTGATTTATTGATATGTCAATCATTTAAAATCATATGTAATGAAATTATATTATTCATGTCCATTTATTTTTTATATAAATTAATTTTATTATTTATAGTCATATAAGATATGTGGACTAAACAGAAGACAATTCTATGACAAGCTATGTATGACCTGGTCAGAGCCTGGTATTTACCTATGTCAAAGTAAATGTGAGAAATAGTTCAGAAAGTTTCGCAATCAAGATTACGATCCTTATGACAACTAAAGATTGGATCGACCTATCGAAACTAAAAATCATGACCCAAGAGCACTTGTGCAATAATATTCCAATCGAAGCACATTATTATTGGCCAGAATTACGGATACTTCCAAAAAAATGTCTATCGATATCTGGTTAAAATGGGAACTTGTAAGTCGGTTCACACCCGTTAATTTGTACGTCTTTTCCAGCTAGTTATAATTTAGACCAATTTCTTGAAAGAATTATAGCATGTTATGAGAAATGTGTTATTATTTTAATTTTGTCAGAAAAAAACAGTGGTTAAGCCCGGTCTTTATCAGAAAAATATTCTGTCTATATGTTTGGATGAAAGGTATAATATATTTGGAGCTTCTGGATATAGGTAAAACTATTACCAGTGATGTCTACTATAGCGTATTAGATCCACTACGTGATAGGTTGACTAGTATGAGATCATCTCTGCTCAACCGAAAAGGCATAATCTGCAACAAGATAACACAAAACCCCACAAATCTAGAACTAAACGGAAGTAGGCTGACCATAAAGTCCAGATATGGAACCGAAAAATTAACATTTGTTCATTTTATTGCTTCACTTTTTGAAAGAAGAGGTTTTCAATGACAAACGTGAAAATTCTGTAACCACTTATTTCACAAAAAGGATCAAAAGTTCTTAAAATACGGAATCAATTTTCTTCTTGACCCTAATTGACAATTATGGACCTTATATAACCGATCAAAGGATTTTGTGTTTTTATAAAATACATTTTTGTTCTAAGTCTTTTTCAGTGAAGACTTGTGGAGCAACTTAAAATTTACTTACAAAGATTACTTTAAGCAGCAAAATATGTAGCTAAAAACTAGATGATAAAATATTAAGAAAATATCAAATTATCAGCTATCAAAGTTGACAATATTAGAAACTATAAATGTCATGCTTGATAACCCAATACTAAAGATATTTTTTAAAATAAGAATTACACATTAAAATAATATATATAAATTAAAACAATTTTCACTGAAGAATCAAAAATTGCAAAGTAAACAATGACATTTTCATAAATAAATTGAATCATAAAGTTAAAAAAATCAATAATTGAATAAATTAATATTGATCAAATAATCAAATGTTAAAAAATAAAAATTAAATTAAAAATATATTTATCAAAATTAAATCAATAATAAGAAACTAAATATTCGTTTTCTATTCATTAATTTTTTAAAGTTCTAATATCTTTATTTAATTTTTCAATTTTGTTCCTTTGTTTATAGTCTTAATATCTTTCGCTGGTTCAATTTCTTCATTATTCAATATTTTATTTTTTAAAAAATTAACTTAATAGAAATGATGTCTATTTATTGATGATTGAATTTAAAGAATTTTTCTTTCACCTGGCATTGCAATACTAATTAATTCCGTAATAAATAAATTTATTGCTCAAAACTTATTATTATTCCAGTTACAATTCCAATAATTTCTTTTATAAAATTGCTTTCGAATTGTAATTGCGAATCAGTTTTCCTTTCTTATTTTTCAATAATTGGATTATAAATATTTTTAATTTCTTTTTAGGATAGAGAAAAGCTATTTATTTTTCGTATATTAATTTCTATTAAAATTTAACGTTTAAAAATAATTGGATATTATTTTGTCCATAATTATTCAAATTTCTGTTAATTAATCAAATTGAAAATCAATTCTGAAAATCAATAAGCACTTTAATTTTTATTATTCTTGAATTAAATTTTATTTAAAAATTGAAATCATTCCTTTGAAATATTAAATTTTTTTTCATCATAATTTTAATGGGAAAAATTGTAGAAAAATTCTAAAGGATACTTAGTATAATTCAGTTCCATATTTTCCAACCTAAATTATTAAGTAGCTTGCGGTAAAATAAAAATCTCAGAAAAATTAAGAAAAAAGAACAATGAGAATTTTCATTAATACTGAAACAAAAATCCTGAAAATACCATTAGGAATATTAAATAAAATATGAAATTTACAGGTAGTGAACAATTAGGAAACAATAATTAAAAACATATTAAATAAGACGTAAGAAAATAATTTTATTATAAAACCTGTTTTTTAGTTATTATATATAATTGATTTTTGGAAAACCATTTTCCTTCAAATTAAGTAAATATCAAAACATAAATCAAAATATATAATCATTATATTTTGTAAAAAAACTACAAATTAGCTTAACAAACTTACAAATAAATCTTATTGTTCTTTAAAGTTTCTTGTTATATTATAAATAAATTATAACTTTTAATTTTTTTATAATCATTAGAATTGACATTAATTCTATTATTTCTTCTTAATTTTTTATATATAATCTTTATATAGTAATTTATTTATTAGTAATTATAATTCTTTGTTTATGTTTATGTTCAAACTACGGAAAGGAGACTATAAAAAATTATAATAGAATCGATATAAAACCACTTAATGGATTTTATATATTTAACAAATTTATTTTTATATTTATATATTAAACAATATTTATAAATAATTTTTATGAAAGCAATTGATACGAATTATACAATAATTTTCATGACAAATTTTAGTTACTGCAACTTATCAACAGTTTCTGAATTCATAAACTCAATATTTGGTAACATTTTATTCTTATATTATTCTTATTCTGATTTTATTATTATTTATATGTAGCTTATTTATTGTTTCTGGGCTGTTTTTACAAATTTTACTTTTCAGGAATCTCTACAAAAATAAATCCAAGGGTGTTAAGTCACAATATCTAGTTAGTGTCTGCATTTCGTAAAATTACACAATCACAAAATTGTGATTTTTTAAAGTTAAATACTCTCTCCAGTTCTTTGATATGTTGCACCATCTTGGTGAAAAGATACGTTATCCACACCCATATCATACAACGCTGGCCATAGAGGTTAATCAAAAGTCAATAATACTGTTTCCCGTTACAAGTAATTGTATTTCCAGCGTCATCCTCAAAGAAATGTGGTCCATTAATTCTTCTTTCATCAAAGGATACCATACAAAAACTTTCGACTGGTAAAGAAATATTTCTTGAGTAAAATGAGGATCCACATCAGCCCATATGCAAATGTTTTTTGTTTATTAACGAAATTATCCAAGGTGAAATAAGCTTCATTACTGAATAAAAAAACTTCTGCTGGGTGACATTTGGTTTGGTCAAACTATAAGAAATCAAAGTTTGGTGAGCGTTTTTTCAAGAAATAGAACAATCAATTGATAGCCTCTTTCGTGCGATATGACACCACTTAACTTGTTTTTGAGAGAAGTCAATTCATTGGTCTACAGCAACAAGTCAGAAACTTTGTAGATTCTCAAAACTAATATCGAATACGCTATTAAAAGAATTTCATCTGGTCTGTGTAAAAGAGTAATGGAAAATTTGATTCAACAAATGGACATTTGCAAACGTACTTTAGGAAGAAATATGAGTGATGTAGTGTTCTATAATTAATGATAATATGTGTCTTTTATTTGAGAATCAAAATGTATCCCCCTTAATGGAATAACCTATACTAAAAATAATGATTGTAATGAAGTTAGTAAGAAGAAAAAAAATGAATAATTAACTTATTTATGATATTTGAGGATTTTCTGTACATAAAATAATAATAACTTGATTTTGACAGCACAGTTTTTGATTACCATAAAATTATCAATTTAATTTTACAATTGGAATCTTCACAGTTATATTAATAACTTTTAAATTATTAATTATTAGTTTTAATTATAGTTTCTTGTAGGACAAATTATGTCCTTTTCATAGTCATGAAATATTAGATTGTGCAGTATGAAATGTCCGATTAAATAATATTTTTTAAAAGTGAAAAAAGTAGCATTTAAAAAATTTAATTCAAAAAAAGTAATCGCCATTGACTGTGCAACATTTCTCCCAATGAAATACAAGTTTTACGGATTCAATTTGCATAAAAATCTTCGTCTCTGGAATTGATAAAATCCTAGATGGCCTTTATTACACCTTCATGGCCTACGAACGTTTTTAAGATAAGACATGATCTAAATACTTGAAGAGATGAAATCCGTCGGAGTAAGGTCTGGTAAATATGGGGGATATTTCAAAACTTCACTATTTAATTCCGATAACTTTTTCAGAGTTTTCTTAAAAATATGTAGACGACCATTATCATGTAGCAGAAGAATACATTTCCTTTTGACCAACGAATGCTGTTGAATGCATAATTTCTGTTGTATTAGTTCAAGTGATTACTGATATTTTTCCCTGGTTCTAGAAAAGAATATTGTACTACCAGCTATAGATAATCTTTTTTTCGGTGCAAATCGGGCTCTGGACAGAAAATATTTAACCATTGTGCCGAACATCGACGGTTACGGTAAAGAATCCATTTTTCGTCAGAAGTAATGATAATGGGTCTTTTCCATGATGAAGTAATGTTGATTTGCATATCTCCAAACGGTTAGTTTTTTGTGAATTGCTCAATAAGTGTGATACCCATTGTTCCATCTTCTTTACTTTACCAATATCTTTTAAATGAGTTGAGATTGTTCTGGCACAAACACCAAATTACTTTGAAAGATAGCGAACTGACTGTCTCGAATTCAATTCAATTCTTGCTTGTTATTCCTTATCAACAATAACGGTTTGAGGTCTTCCTCGGTCACAGTCTGTCATGCTTAGATCACCGGATTTAAATTTATCAAACCAACTACTTATGGTACGTGTATTGGTGGAATTAATATTCCTAGAACCTTCTTGAGTATTATGTCATATAAAAAAAGTTAACGAAAGTCATGGTTTATCAGGTTATACACCATTATTAAAATTAGAATATAAAATCGATATTTATATAATAATTTATTATTGTATGATACAGTAAATATTAATCTTTAAAATGATATAGATATTTAAATTTAGTTAATTATTACATTATTTACAACTTTTCTAAAAAATGTGCTATTAAAACGGATATTTCATACTTTATAACCTAATATGAGTGAATGCAAAATATTGACTAAAGATTATGTATCAACATAAAACTGATACCTCGATGATAAAATAGAAACTTTATGAAAAATAAAATAATCTTTAATAACACATGGTTATGATAATAATAATTTCTTATCAATATTCTTAAACTTTTTTAAGTGTGGAGACTCCAGAAAAAGAGCACAAAAAACTTTTAAATTGTGATTTAAATTTTAATAAAAACATTTCATCGGTTAATAAAAACCCTTTGTATTTTGATGATTATTTTATAT
>JBBMKC010237163.1:0-11132 GCA_037834085.1 Bipalium vagum | reverse complement strand
TACAGAATGGTGCTTATATTTGTTAATAAAAATATATTTTTCTGTAAAAAAGCAGTCTGTTTTTCTAATAAAAAAACACACGAACTTTCCGGACAACCCAATAGATGTTGTTGGAAGAGACATCATTGAGTCTCTACATTCCTTACTTAAAAAGAAAGTCAAAAAAATTGGTTTTCCAAAATGAAAAGATATCTTAGGTCTTGCGTCTGGAAATTTCGCATCGTAAATATCCCACGTTGACCGTTTTTTGGGATAGAAAAGGCATCTTGAAGCCAGATTTTGCTGAAGAAATCATAAATTTTGACTACTACAATAATCTCTTACTTGAAACGCGAACTATCCGACACAGGCCTCAGAACCAGGATCTTGTTTGATCCATGATAACGCTCCTATTCAGACATCCAAGAAATATTAGCAAAAGTTGGATTTGTGCAGCTGGCACCAAATGATTTGTCGTTGTCTAACCATCTGAAGAGACATATGCGAGGACAAAAATTTGTTTCAAAGGATGATATGAAGGATAATGTAAAGAAATTCCTCATGGAGAAAGATCAAAATTTTTTTGAAATGGGCTTTAATGGACTGGTCTACCGAGGGAATAAGTGTGTCAATGTAAACGGCGATTAAGTCGAGAAATGAGACCTTACAGAGTGACTGAAAAGTTTCCGTACTTTTTGTAAAAAAATTGAAATTTTTTAATTATTATATAAACTAATCAACAAGTCTGAACAATCATTTATTAAAACTATAGCAATAAGTATAAACGGAAAAAATACAATAAGTGTTCAATTTTCTCCACCGGCGTCAATACATAAACTAATTCGCTTCGGAAAATTCCAAACTACGGTCCAAATTCCAAAATATTTCTATTTATCTTTTATATAGAAGTAAAACGTTAATATTATACTAAAGCAAAATGACCAGTTTCATTACAATTTCTACACACCACATCTTTACTTTGACCTTGATTCTATTCTCGATTAGTATCCCTTTTGGTGCTCAGTTCTCCCTTACTATATGCTTCAGTTTTTGACAAATAATTAGCATATTTTACCCACCTTATTATTTACACTTATTTTTCTATCTGGTACCCTTGAACGACTATTAACTAGTTTATTGATTTTAATTTCAATAATTATTGGTGGAATTCCTCTAATATTCATCTCGATTCTTCTAGCCTTACATGAAAACTTATAAAGTCTATCTTTTACCAATGATTATTTTTGTTGTTGTTATTATTATTATTATTATTATTATTATTATTATTATTATTATTAAATTAGCAACAGATTTATCAAAGGACTTCAAATTAAAGTAAACGAGCGAAGTCTAAATTACGAAGTTAGAAATTATCAAGAAAAATAATTTTATAACAAATAAAATTACAAAATAAACATTAATTTCTTAATTGTGAATTAAACAATCATTTATGTAATTTGCGAAAATTAGAAAAATATGGTCATTAAATACTTTTGCATCAACATACATCAATCTAAAAAAAGCAAATGGATCACAGCTTAGTAAATTACTTTTTCTTACTAAATTGAGGCTTTCTATTTTTTAAAATAATAATGCAAATATACCTTAAATTGCACAAGTAGTGGTAGGGACTACACCTTAATTTGGAATCTTGTGCATTCCCAAAGTGTTTGTTCCCGTTTTATCAATATTGCCTATAACCTTAATAAGTGTAATTAAATAAATGTAATACTGACAACGAAATGTGAAATGATCGGAAAAATAAAGTATAACAACAAAAATGTTCAGTGGACAGTCATAAAATCTGTCAAATATATGCAATTAATAGTGCAGGTACTTCTTAAAAATAAGGGAATGTGGACCAAATATTAATTTCGTTTGTGTATATGTATAACATTTTTAAGTGTTTTCATTTTAATAAATCATTAATCTTGTATTTAATAATGAATTACGTAAAAACCATTTTAAATTGAATTTACGATTTAAAAAACCATGTTTTTGTTTGAGTATTTGTATTTCAATGGTCAAGTGCTGTATATGCTGAATGAGATAGAATTTTAAAATCTAAAATTATATTTCTTGATTCTATTATTTTTCAGAGTAATTTTAGTAAATTCTTAAAAATATTCAAGAACATCATTAATTCATAAAATAACCTCCAAATGACCCGCCTAAACAAAACGAGTATAAGACGAAATTCAACCTTTTTTTATATCGTTTGAGTATTTAATGAATTTTTCTTTAAAGAATATACTAGATAAATTCTAATTCATTATGAAAATAAAATGGAATGAAAAAATTCTCAAAGAACTATCATTCATATTACATCTATTATGAGAACTCCATAACAATTACTCTCCAACTTTGATTTGATTATTTGATTACAAATATTTTTTAGAATTAAAGTCTAATTTTATCCTATTAATTAAATGATTTGTAGTTTTTATTAAGTCAGTTAATGTTTCATTAATATAATCATTTATTGTTTTTTCTCCATAAAATTCATGATATTAGGTCTACACATAAGTAATGTCGTTTTGTATGGAAAACTTTAAATAACACAAAAGTCACAGAACAGATATATTAACTAAATACATAAGCACCATTGTTTTCTACGATGTCACTCCATTTAGAAACTAATTTAATAAGACCATCTTTATAAAAATTCTGTGGTTTGGAATCGAGTAAGTCATGAATGGCTATATTTAAACTTCGGCATTTTGTTTCCCGATTGAATCCTAATTTCGAACTCTTTTCTTCGATAGATGCTTTAATAACCTCTGTGTCCACAGTAGTTGGCTTCCCTGATCTTAAAACGTCTTCCAAATCAAAATTACCATTTCTAAATCGGGAAAACCACCTCTGACATTTTCTGATAGTAAGAGTATCGGGATAAATTTTGTTGATTGACCTAGTAGCCTCTGCTGTCGTTTTATCATGTATAAATTCATATAGCATACAATGGCGTACATGATTTTCATTTGGTATTTACTCTGTCATTTATACAGATTTAATGCATATAATCAAATTATTCAAAAATTAAACTTACTTCGTAAATTCACTCAAGAAATATTAATTTGATATATTTAAAAAAATTACTTATTGATTGAATATTAATTACTAAAAAACGGCATTATTTTAATTAATTCTCGATAATCAATTTCTACTAGTATTCTATTGATGAAAGTTTTTTTGAGCTTCTTTGTACTATTCTTAAAGTGAGTTAAATTTTTCTAAATCCATTTATAACGGAAATGAATCTGATTTCTAAAAGAATAATTCTGGAATTTACAAAAATCTTCACTATAATTTTTATTTTAGCTTCTTTAAATTCTTGACAGATTCGGATGTTCCCTTTGAATATTTAATTAATACAATTCACCCAGAGATGATTTCCAAATGAAAATATGCCCAAATTCTTATACAAGACATGATTATTATATAACAATAAATTGTACTATCTTTCTTCAATGTTAGTTTAACTAATAAAATATTCTAAATGAATTGGTAATTGGAAAATCAATATTATTTAAATCAAATTCATGAATATATTTTTCATAATTACGTAACCTCTCTGAATTTGTATCTGCAAGATGCTAGCACATTATAAATAAACATTTTAATATTCATTATTCTCCTCCAAAGGTTAGAAAATGTTTGCTTTTCTGATATGTTAATTACAGGTTAGATAGGCCTTTTTAAGGAAACTCTTTCCTATTGGTAAAACCCGTCAAACGAAAATAGCTTTCAAATTTTTAAATTTTCGTCTGATTCCACGTATACTTTATGGGTATAAACAAATTCAAAATATCTCAGTGAAAAGAGAATTTTCTTCAAGTGCGGTCTTTCTTCAGATTTTTGGTAAATCATCTATATTTGACATATACCTAAAAGTATGCAAACATATTTTCACGTTGCTATTTTGTGAGTTTAGGACGGAGATTTTGTAATTTATTTGGAGACATTTGCGAGACATTCCAATATCTTTTGAGATATTTTGATATTCCGTGGACTGTTTTGAGAAATTGTTGAACTCTGCAGTTGTGAATATTGTGTATATCGATTGAATAAAATATCCTTATTGGTTTATTTGTTTCGTAAGCAGTACTAATTTAACGAACACAACTATAACAGTTTTCGAGTTTGAGTTTGACAAATAAAAAAATTATATTAAAAAAAATGGTTGTAAATGCTAACTTGGTTAAGATTGATTTTTAAAAGATGACTATTTTAATCATTTTTGACAGGTCATTTATAATCTTACGAAAATATATATTATATTAACTTTCAAATGCATTATTATTTTAAATAGGTAACCGGTTCAATTACGTGTGTTTATTATTATTTACATTCATAAATTATATATTATAAATAATTAAATACATTTACATTGATGGTCTATTATTATCAAACTGTGTTATAAATATTACACTGGGTATTCAATTCGGATATGTAAATATAAAATCACATGGGTAATATAAGGAAGGACAACATTGGAAGTAGATATCAAGTAAATGTGAATTATTGTTACATTTACATTAGTATTAGCAAACTTTAAAGCCTGTATGAGAATTTTTTTCGATGATCTGGTAATATTTTTCAGAATATCAACAGAGAATTTACTCGAAAAGGGTTGCGAAAATGAAATAAAAGAACTTCAGTTAAGAAAATGATTATAACCTTTGCGGTTTTGTGTAATAATGATACATTAGTGGTGGTACCAAATTCAATGTATCAAATAAAGCGTTGATAATAAGGCCACATTTACAGAACTAAGAAAATAAAACAGAATAGACAATAATAATAATGGTTAGTCCATTATGTTACACCTAACTTTTCAATAACATGGCATTCATGAAAATATTATGTTGAAAATGTAGCAATTATATAATATATAATCATGGTTATTTATTGCACTACTTATGTTTGTCAGTAGTTTAAAAATTCTATTACATAAATATTCTATCATTTCTCAAAATTGTGAAGAATTCTGAAATATCTGCTTCGCAACGATATTTTAGAGTTTTCCTAAAACATTTTTAGACATGTACCAATGGTAGTGCGATATATTTAGAATGTGCAATATACTTAAGTATCACACCTTTAAAATTTTGAGATCCTTTTAACTTTTCCGATTTCTTACAGAATTTCATTGTTTTTATTACTTTAAATATTTTAGATAAACCATTTTTATTAAATTGATTTTTATTGTGCAAAATTAATTTTAATTTTGGAGACTGAAGAACGAAACCGTCCAATATTATTAATCTATTCTTTTTAGGAAAAACATTAACTCTTGATTAATTAAATGTTTAATAAAATAAATTTGTTTATTGAAAGTATTTAACTAATTGTGCTTATGTAGTTAATGAGTGGTCGGAACATTTTGGCAAAAAAATAAAACAGATTTTTCTAAGTAAATTTTAATATTTATCTCATTTTTTGTTGAATACAAAAATACAATGAGACAACCAACAAAACGTTATATTTACATAATGGCGAAAAGTCCCTCTCCTTCAAGTTTTCTGTGATTTTCCTCTAACAAATCTGGTCATTATGCTTTGGACGTCATTAATTCAATTTGTTTCATTTGAGATTTTATTCAATTTATTAAATATTGTCGATTTTTAGCTTTCCATTCACTGTATACCTTTTTTGAATCAATAATCCTCAAAAGTGTTTGATTGGTCGAGTTTAGGAAACAATCACTAGATTTACTTCTTTTGGAACAAATGGCACTTTTCTAATATTTAATCATTTTTAGATTTTATTGGTATTATGAGAACTAGCTAAATCCAGCCAAAATATATAATTGACATTAGCACGATATTTATTGATAAATTTCAAAAAATTGGCTAAATATTTCTGGGTATATATCAAGGCATCAATCGTAGGTCCTCTTGTATTGCAATACCTTTTCCCGAAATTGCAGCTATATTAATATTTTAGATTCAGATTTCTTTTTAGATTTGAACCTAACATGTACAGGCGTTTTTCTTAATCAGATCACTTAAAAAATGAATTAACACTTGAAATAGTGAAATATTTTTCATCAGTAGAATAATAAAAGTTTCGGAATCAATTATTTCTCATTATAATTTTCGGCTTTTCTTAGTAATTTGTTCAATTTGCTTTTCATTGTCTCTTTCATCTGCTTCAAATTTTCTGGTATACATGTTATAGGCACGTTAGATTTATTAGACTAACATCTTTGGCTAACACAATCACTATTTTTAACTGTATTTTGAGATTTTTTCTGAATCTGTTCATTTATTCTTGGAGGACGACCGGTTCTAGGTATTTTATTTTTAAATCGTTTGGTGACACGATAAATTGTGTTTTTGAAATAGGTTCAACTTGAAAATATTTAATGACATCTGATATTTTCATTGAGAAAATAATTTTTTCCCAATATCCTCTTTCTTAATATTAAGATTGTCATGCGACTCATGTGTTTCACATATATAAAAAATACATTAAGAGAAGCTATTGATTTTTTATTTAAAGATTTTACGTGTATTTTTGTCAATATGTTTTGTTCCAAAACTTTCTGTTCACTCGTTATTTATTTTGTTTTAACGTTGTCAGAGAAAATTTTGTTGGGTGATGGAAAACTTTTTAAAAATAATATAATATTAAAACTATTTCATAAGCTAGAGTTCTTCTTAGAAATTTAAGACTTTTCTTCAAAATATTCAGTAACACAAGAGGCCATAATTGGAAAATGTGTTTCTGAGTGTAAGTAATCATGAAAAAGTTTAGATTTCATGTTTTTAAATTTATTTTTTATGATATAAGAAAAAAATTATTATGTACTGTACATTGTTTACTAGGCTAATCATTTAAATATTATTGAAGTTTTAATATTTTTAGAGTTATGCATGATAAAATTCGTTAAAGGAAAGATCCCTTGTTGGAGTTATTATTCACTATTTCAATATTGGAAAAATGTCTGCAGAAACTTACTGCGTATATTTCGAGGTCTGTGGGAAACATGTACCTGTGCGATTTGTATTAAGTGCTTTAAAAATGATTATTTCAGTGTGAAGACAATTAACGCACAGGTAGTACTTCTGCATTTTGAAGACCAACTTGCAAGCTCTATGGAATGAATATTAAAGATATAAATTCTTAAACACTGTCTCTCCAGCTTAATAATTATATAAAATATGAATTGGTTAATGAGATACATTATTTAGCTATTATTTTCATTAAAACTCTTTAATAATTGGATAATTAATTTTATTGTGGATTGATCCTCTCCTCGTGGACTTCATTAATAATTTTAACAAATGATTCATTAAATCTTTATTATAAATGATCCGCAGTACATTTCCGACACCAGTGAAATATTTAGAAATAAATATTTCTGTTTACAAATAAAGCAAAAAATATTTGATAAAATAAAACTAATTTAAAATCAGAAGTAACATAGAAAGAATTCAGAACAGATGTCCAAACCTCAGTTGAACACGGATATTATAAAATTTGGAGATCACATTCCTGAAACCACATTTATTTTTATTCCATAATGTAAAAAGAGAAATATTTTAATAACAGCATTAGATTGAGCCAAATTATTTTATTTATAATTTTATGATCCTATTGGATGAATATGGAAAGAAAAAGTTGAAGGAATAAAAGGTTTTTCTAGTGACTTATAAAGTGTTTGAGGAACAGTAAAAGAAATTAATAAATTAATTATAATTATAATTATTACATATAATTATAAATTAATAATTTCATGACTTTTATTATTATGGTTATTAAGTAGTATATAAAAGTGAACGTTTATATTTTCTTTAAACTAAATAAAAGTTTAAATGTAAATTAAAACTTTATTAATAAAGCCCCTTCTTTCGTTCTTCTGTCTGGTTATTAGTAATTATGGCTGATAAAAAGTCAACAGATTCTTATGGCAGTAGACACAATAAACACTTTAATCTTTTAAAGACTGGTATAAGTGTTCTTAATGTATCCTTTTTTAGACAGCTTCATAATCTATTTAACCAGTTTAATGGACATAATCTAATTATTATCAACATTCTTTTGTAAAAGATTTTTAATAATATTAAATATTATTTTTGTTTTATAATATGATATAATATATTTTATTTTATATTATTTTCTAACATATATCATAAGAAAGATATTGAGACATTTCTCTAGTTAAATAACAATGATATTTATATAAAAATATTTTAGTAAAAGTGATTCTTTGAACCTACTATTCTCCATATACAGAAAATACAATTTTTTGTTGTCAGTATTCTTGACATATCATTGTGAGGATTATTAATAAAATTAAAAAATCAATTCAAATTATCTGTTGTTTAAATAATACTAATGTCGGCAGATAAATTGTTTTTAAATACATTTTGGAATCGTGTTTATTTTTATTATGATTCCAGGCATCAAAAATAAAATTACCGTAGCTAACAATCACAATAATAAAATATAAAATATACGATATTAAAAAATAAAATTTTATTGACAATTGATAAATACGTGAACCAGAATTACTCATTAATTCATTTGTAATATAGAAAAGAATTCAGTCAAGATATTGTTAATGGATATTTAGTTGGAATGGTTCAATGCTTTGGAAGGGTTCATAAAATTGTACCGTTGTCAATTATTCTTCAAGATTTTTAATTACAAGAAATTTATTGGTTTATTATTTCAATTAAAGTGAAAATTAATTTTAATTTGGCGTGAGTCTATATATCATTATTTTCATCAGTATATTATGATATCAACTACGAATGTCATCTCACTCTAGAAAAAGTTAAGCTTTGGCAAATTCACATAAATTTTCCCCTGGTTCCGATATTGATTGTAATATCTTATCAAGAAGATTAATAGGTATTATTTCCTCTTTATATTCGGATTCATCAAAGTGTTTAAAATTTTTCTCAACTTTATTATTTTATCGTTTCCATTCCTGTTATGAAATAAGACTCACACACATTATTATTTTAAGAATTATTATTATTACCATTTTTGTTTATGCTATTATTATTATTACCCGAGAAATTGAACAGTTTTAGCTAGAAAAAGAAAAAAACCTTTAATTATAAAGATGTTTTGATTATTCAGTATAACATTCCTTAAGACCCATCAATACATTGGTTCCAAAGATTTTGATCTTTATAATTACGCAACTGGTCACTTGACTTGAATATGTTGAGTTTTATAATAATAATAATAAGTCTTCGATAATAATAATAATAATAATAATAATAATAATAATAATAATAATAATAATAATAATAATAATAATAATTAAAATATTAATAAAAATAAAATAAAATATATTTTTAGAAATATAAATTTTATTTTACTCAGTATAAATTCAACAATAAATATTATTATTACTATTATTATTTGAAAGAAAATAATGATGTTATTATTAATATAAATTTATCTTTATATAATAAATACACAATACATATTTTATACACATATCAGTGTCAAATGACATTTCTGAAAATAATGGTATTTCATAGAAAATTAATGAAAAACATATTTTTAACATTATTAATTAACGTTTGACATTTAGAAACTTGATACTGTTTATAAAAAAATTTTAAGTGAAAAAGATACTGTAAAATAATATTTATGTAAATAAAAGAATCGCATTGAATATTTATAAATTTTATATTCCATTTTAGTGTAAGTACACGAATCGAGCCACTGTGCAATATTGAATGAGTGAACTAAAATATGCAAATGATATTCTGAAAAATATCTTGTTTTAATTTTTTTGTTGTACTCTCCGTAAAATCAGTTGAATTCATTATGATAATACTTTTATTGTATTTATTTCTTCAGCAGAAATGTGCAACAAGTTTTATTCAACGATCATTTGTCATATCTGTGACATACAGTGCACATTAACGATCGTTTAATCTGTATTTCTTAAGAAAATAAACGAAAATTTTATAAATAAGAATAAAAATAAGAAACAGCTTGAGACCAGTACTCGTCAAACAATATTAAGACAATATCAAATTGGAAAGGGACTAAGAACTGGATATAAACGACAATACGGTAGCTTCAGTTACAATCGTTAATTCACACTGTAAACCATGTGCTTTATGTTATTTTGAAAAATAAAATAACTTTATTTTCTTTCAAATCCATTTTATTTTAAATTGGAATTGACAGTGCACTCTAGATCAATTAAATTAATCATTTTAAAATATAAATTTATTGTTTCTTAAATTTCTCTTTGGTTAAATATAAATAATTATTCTTTTTAATATAACAAACCTTTCAATTTTGGTTGGAAAGTTTAAATGTCTTGTTACAACGACTTACGAAGATTAAAAATGAGCTGATAATACAATATTTTATCTGATGCTTCATTGATTTGTTTAATATTTGTTTTAAACATTATATAATAAATTAAAAGTCCTCCATATTAAAATCCTTTTCATTTTACCCAATTATAATGTTCATATAAATAATTATTATAATTTTTGAAAAATAAATAATACTTAAGACATTTAAAAATGTTTGATTTTCTTTTCGTTTCCTGCGTAAGGAATGGATACTTTGAAATAGAAAACGCAACTGGAAGACTCCAATTAATTAAATATTTCTAATGTCAAACTAATTAATAAAATCCATCTCCTTAAATGTTACTAAATCTTTAAATATATAAAAATTAATTAACAAATGTCTACATGGATAAATCTAATTTTAGATGATTTAAATATTTAATAAATAAAAATGTTGAAAATATTTTGAAATAACAAAATTCATTTGTGTACGGTAATAAAAAAATAATTAAAAATAATTACTCTTCATTTTTAATTGAAAATTTTCTGTTTAAAATATTCATGTAAATAAATACATAAATTGAGAAAATCATTAATTAATTAATTAATTGAATTAATATTTTAAAATCTTTAAACTGTTAAATAATAAACTGTAATTATCAATATTTTATAATATAAATAGAAAAATAAAATATTGCACAAAAAGTTCGATTATTTTCATTGATTTAATTTCAAAATTTTGAAAGTTTCGAAAAAATTCTTTTTTTTATTATTCTCCAAATAATACATTTTTACAGGGTGTTTCATAAGTAACTGACTATTTTATTTTTTAAATATCTTTTTATAAAAATGAAAACTAAGACAGAT